>QVOB01007629.1:0-15469 GCA_014839585.1 Pseudomyrmex concolor | reverse complement strand
CCTCTCGATAACACAGTAAAATGATCAATCAAAAGACGCGAATACTATTATACTATTATATAATTCGAATTTTTTCTCGTTCACGTAAAGTAATAGAAAATTAAAAGACGCGATAACACATTATATTTAAGTCAAAAAAAAAAAAAAAAAAAACCTCATATCTAATATAAAAAATGTTTTGCAACGCAAATGTTGTTTTACGCATTATATACAGAGAATCAAATAATGTTATAAAATTTTCTTTCCGGGAAATGACAGCGTGTTCTTCGAGATCATGATGCAAACTCATAAAAGAGAGCGCTCGTACTGACAAGTAACAGCGTAAAAGCCTATATCTTACTCTCAACATATAACGCTCGTAATCTCACGACGGGTACTTACACAATTTATGTCTTTTTCACTCTGCCGGGATATCACAACACTCACCTGAAACCAGAACGAAAATATTTTGTTTAAAATATAAATCAACTGCCAGATAATGGAGAGATATAACGATAACTTATACAATTTGACTCTCTTGCATTGAACATTTGTGTTGTTCGTCAAAGTTAATTTTTTTATGCAATAAAATACACGTGTCTCGCAAAGAAAATTAGATTAGTAAATATTGTTTTATCGACTGACAAAAAATTACCTGGATATCAACAAAAATTGTCTGGATATAAAATTGTACAGTGAGAGTTTCGAAACTGCGAATTTGCGGACAAAAACATTGTTTAAGATTTTTTCTCGTAAATTAAAGAAATTCGTTAATTTTCTATGTCAGTCATTGAAAATTTGAATATAAAAATAAACTTGGCATTACAAAATTATTTCTTAAGTTGTTCTTTATTTCGCGATGATAATCTCTGATTCGAACGTAACCGCGAAAAAAAGAAAAAAAAGAGAGAGAGTAGGTAGTAGAGAACGAAATGTTTTGTATCGCGTAACACATCATTGTTGGATCTCAACAGATAGCCGGAAACACGCAACGAAGCGAAACTTCCGGCGAAACCGACACCCGTGTGGCATACACACGGTGTGTGAACAAAACCGTACAAGAACTCGCGGTGGTCGATACCGCGATTCTCGCAATAAGGATATCAAGCGGCAAAGTAACACGACAGAAATATAGGACAATTGTGCAAAATATCTCCGCGGGCTGATGTTAACACATTTACGCAAATGAATAGCACAGATTTGAAACGTTGTTGGTAATTTAATGAGCGTTTCTCGTTATTATTTCCACTTTTCTGTTCTATTTTAGATATAAATCAGCATTTTCGCGTCAATTTTAACAAATCAATATTGTCATCAAGTGTTATCAAATGTTTTCAATATCATTATCGAATGTTTTTTTATATATACAGTTATTTTATCGGCAAAAAGCAAATTGTAACAAAAAATATATAATCTAAATAAATCTTTATTAATTTCTTTTAACGTTATTTATCTGTAGATATTAGTATACAGATAACTTATTATTATTAGCATTAATTTACTATTACTCATTATGTACTCTCTTCCTTCCATACGCAAAAAGTTAGTAAAATAATTAAAAATTTACATTTTAGAAAGGGAGAACATAACGCACGCGCAAATAGACAGATATAAATAGGACGCAAATCTAAATTAGATGCGCGAGAGTTTCTAAATTATATTTTAATTATTCCGGAAAGTAATAGTTTATTTCCGAGAAATAGATATACATATTTTATCTTCTCTCTGAAGAGTTAAAACGCGAGACTCGGCGATGTATATTTTCTTACGATGACTCGATGATGAGTCTGAAAACACTGATTACGCAGATCACATATAACTCTGCCGAGACAGACAGTTGTTTACAGAGAGAGAAATAATTTTGAAATTTGCATAACTCAATTTCCCTAAAAACTTTCTCCCGTCTTCGCCAAAATTAATATTTTAACACTACGAAAGTTACTAATTAATATGACAACATCAAACGTGACGACATCAATATTTCTCTTTTTCACTTCTTAGCTTTTGATTAAATTAAAAAACTCGACGCATAATACACGGATTTACGCTTCCGCGCGTAAACCAGATTGATTGTAACGCAATATCACAACATTCGTGACAGCAACGCGCTATTTAAACACAATATACACACTAATAAACGATCAGTCATTATTTTTACGAGCTAATTAAAGTTACATCGATCGAGCAAGAATTAATTTTAGTTTCATATCGTTTCGAATCGAATATGTCGCTTGAATATTCCACGCGGTCTGTGCAAAGTGTTCGACAAATCTGACATGTCGTCGATTTCCACATTACTCGAAAATCGCAACACTGATCGTAAAAAGTATGCTAGAGTTAATTCAGTAAAAATCACGCCACTGTGAATAATTTATAGACGTAATTTGGTTATTTGTCGCGTTACCGATCTTTCTCAATTATTTTCGACAGTGCGTTACGAAGTAGTGCGATAAATAAAACATTTTGGACTTATTGTAGTTACGAGATGACAAAACACTTTCAAGCCACGTCGCATTTCGTGAAAATGCTCGGAATACCAGCGATTTTCGTACCTTTTCTCGAGAATGAGCATTTGTTTGTTATCTTTTTCTTTTTCTCTTTCTCTCTCTCTTTTTAGTCTCGCTGATATTCTTATTATGGCGGAAATCTTCCTTCACGCTTCTATATAGCATAAGAACAACATAACAATATACCCACAACAAAGAAACATATTGCTCTGCTTGTTTATGAGAATAAATAAATAAATACATATATACATATAATTTTCACATCGACGCGTCTTTGACTTCTCACGCATTGCGATATATCCTATATTTAGATCTGTGTGTACGCTCAATTTAAAATCACGTCATCGTTATACTTTATATTTCAACAGACAAAAAGAAAAAGATAGAGACTTTATTTTTCATTGCATCAATAAAATCGTTGGCCCGTTTTACAAATAAAAATATCAAATGTCAAATAAAAAAATAAACGTTAATATAACGATATCAACACCTACGTTTAAAAAAAAACGTAAACATATAAATACCAATATCCACACCTACAATTCTTTTCAACAAAAAACCGAGTGAGATTAACGACGATTATCAAGCGGATTATCTCGAGCAGATGTTTACGAGAACTCGGATACATTCATGCGTGTGTAACAACATACGTAGGGCTGAGCCTATAAGCGGATATATTCTGTGGAAATGTGAACGTTTACGCATTTACCACGCTAACCCCATCGGAGAGATTACGAGCTACGAGCATCTCTCCGTCGGGATTCGATTAAGGATAGCAGCAACTAGAATAGCGCGCCAAGAGCAAACTGCAGAGATTAGATCGCGATTGGTTAGCGAGAATTCGACCGCGCTGCCCTGTCCGAAAGTCCGTTTTGATTCTGACCGTCGCGAGATGATTGAGTCTTATTGACGTACAAGGTCGAAGATAGTCACATTGATGTCACATCGTGTTATGTGTCCTCTGACACACACTTACAATCTCGGATTCTAAGACAAAAATACAATGGCAATAAAACATATATATTTATATTACATTTTATGTAAGAAATATAAAAACATTGATGTCATGAACAATGACATTAAATATTGATTTAAATATTCATTTAAATATTTATTAGAAAAAAAACTTTGCGTGGAATTTGGAAATCTATATTGCAAGAGAAAATTACTTATATTTTTAATTTTTTAATGTACGATATAGTTAAATACTGATATAGTTAAATATTAAAATATACACGTACATATACCTATTCTATGTGTGTACATATATGTGTCGTAACTCATGCACGAAACTCGTATGTTCTAGTTCGCGCGAGTTGAGATAACAATAGTAAATACGAGTTTTCGATGACGTTAGCAGACACGTGTCTCTTCGATCAATCAACTTTGGTTCAAATTGGCAAGAGAGAGAGAGAGAGAGAGAGAGAGAGAGAGAGAGAGAGAGAGAGAGAAAGATTACTGCCCGTTCAAGGAAACATTCGGTAAGCACTTTTGGTTAACCGGAAATGCGAGACCATCCTCGGAATGCTAATCTGAGATATTCACTCGTCTATGGCCTTCCACATTAATGAATCTCGTCATACATTTATATAGTTTCCCAAAACGAAATCTCTCATCAAGACGCTCAATTTAAATTCCGATCTCGTGACGCCCGTATCATAAAGAGATGTATATATATTCTAATTTCTCAGAGTTTCGTAAAACATTTCTTAAAATAAATTTTCTTCACAGAAAAAATATCTACGAGAGATTAAAGATTCTTTTTTTTATGTTAAGATCTTACCCTTGAATCAAATAAATCTGTCGATTTTCTACGTACTGTAATATTTACGCCGAAGTTCTAATTTGCTAACAATTAAATTATAGTTAATGAATGAGCTTAATATTTTACATGTGAAGCAATTGATAAGTATTCGAAACGACAGATAGATAGCGTATAATAGTATATGGCGCGCCTAGTGTTGTTGACAAATTTAATCTTCAAAAAAAAAAAAAACAAAAAAAAAACAAAAAAAAACAAAAAACAAATTCCAAACTTTACTCATTATGGCACTTAATGTTTGTGTGATAGCTCGCCCAAATATAACCATTTACGACATCGATGAATTCATCTGTTGCTTGAACATTTTTCTTTCGATTAATTTTTTTCAGATTCGGAAATAAGTGGAATTGTTTATATCTGATGATTAACGCGAATGAGGCGGCAATTCGAAGTCTAATTCGTAGAGTTTGGCAACAAGTGAAGTGTGAGGATTGTCAAAAATCTCTGACAATGAGAACGTTTACTTCGACGAGCTGTCACACAAATACTACGTGCGATAATGAGCTGGCGTTTGACATTTGTTCTTCTGAATGATGAAAATTGTGAACAACACCAGCAATGCAATACCATTGTGACTATTTACGCGTCATTTCGGATACTTATCAATCGCTCCTCTTAGATTGCATGTCAAGCAATAGACGCGTTTTCTCTCTTTCTGCGTGCCTGGTTTGTACGATAAAGTCGTACCAAGGACTTAGGGAAACGTAGAAACCATTTCCGGCGATAAATTCGCGTCAGACTAAGCACAGGGCCGTGTGTATGTATATTGTGTGTGTGTCTGTGTGTGTCAGTTTATTACTTTTAACGATCGTCTTTTGTCACACGAAAGAGAAATTTACGAAGGATAAATCTCGGTATGTATCGAGCTTGCTTATCTCGCAAAAGGTGGTGCAAGATAAAGAATAACGATGACAGAGATAAATCGACACTTCTGTCTATATATCGGCCACTTGGTTTGTGTCGCGTCGCATCGCACAGCGTCAAATAAACGCGATGTACGCTGTAATTGAGAAAAAAGAGAGAAAAAGAGAGAATACTTTATATTAACAGTTTTTGAAACTTTCAAAGATTTAATTATTAAACATATTTAATAAAAAACAATGTAAAAGTTCAATTATAATCGTTTGTATAGAAAAATTTAGAAAAAAGTCTTTTAGAAAGAAAGGAATACAATAGGAACAAAGAGAAAAATGTCTAGAGCACCCTGTGCATTACGTGCCATGTAGCAAGAAAGGTTGACCCGTTCACTGTTAATATGACGCGATGACGTGTTCGCAATTTCCGTGCGTACGTTACTGGAACGAGAATTTCAGATGTAATTGTCTGTAACTTGCAGTTACGGACGCGAGATAGTTTAAATTTTCATCCACGCAAATGTTTCTGACATTTCGTCGACAATTTTCAACCCGTGATTTTTTTTTCTCATTTTTATAAGCAATATTTTTTATGCAGGAGCAAAATTACGGTAAATTTTTATTCGCACCAGAATTTTTTTACAGATGTAAAAACATCAAAATACACTACAAATATTAAATACTAGCAAATATACGACAGAGAAAATCTCCTGAAAAGAAAAAATAATCGAAGAAACTCGAGATGACAAAACAATGTGCACATATTTTCTTGTCTCCGCGACTCAACCTCATCAATATAATATCTACCTATCTAATAGATATCTAGAGACAGATATTCGTTACATCGCGATCTCGTCACGCTATTAGTATAACATTCTATTCGATGTTTTATCTCTTACCTATGTTCCCGATAAATTAACCTATAACATATTAACATATTACATTGTCGTGCTACCGTAGAATAACAAATAAAAAAATCATATACGTATGTTGATATATATCGAATGTTCCAGATCTAGTTCCATTTTTTTTGAACAGACTAGATGATAAGTTGCCAAACGTGTATATACATATTAAATAATTAAATAGTACATACGTATATATAAAGAGAGAGAGAGAAAATAGGTGCTTTATTGTTGCAAGAAATGTAAATGTTAAAACAGATATTTTTTGCGCGAAGTTTTCGCGCTATTTCGCGTGTTACATTATACCGAGGATAGAATTTTATTAAGCTTTTAGAAAACTACATACTACAGTGATTTGTGTCGGTAAGGGTTAAAGACCGTCGTGCAAACGCGAGTCATGCGTGTGATATCGATTTTGGCGTCGAGCGAATCGGCTCCGCACACGTCACGTGGTCGATGTGGAACACTCGTGAAGAACAGCGTGTGCCCTCAGCGTTTGCTAAATGCGAGACCCCTTTTCACGCCGACGCGCACGCGATATTACCAAGCGTGTTCTCTCTCTTCACATATACGGACGAGTCTCGATCTAGCGAAGGACGATTGGCCAAGTCGATCAACGAACCTACTAGACTCAACGCGTGCATCGACATTTAACATTTGTGGTATCGAGTGAACCGCGCGTGATACGTCGCGAATTTGTAAATCGCAGTAATTTCGCAATTCCGTACACGTCATCGAAATATTCAGTCATGTCTTAAATTGGAGAGAAGAGAATTTACATTCTTTTTTTTTTTTAAACATAAAGAAATCACATAAATAAATTTCTTTGCCGGCAGATGACTTAAAGTAATGCGAAAAGAGTTAATAACGACCTTATTGCGTAATAACGTGCAATCGTGAGCAAGAAAAAACAAGCAAGAAAAAGAGAAAGGATTACACGTATATCATACCAGAGTGACTTACTGTTTATAGTTTCTTTAAAAAAAATATTCGGATTATAATGGACTTTTTTTTTTTACTAACGCGTGTCGTAAAAAATCAAAAAAGTTCAGTAAATTTTAAATTAAATCAATCAAACGAGGTTCTTTGAAGTCGACAAATTGAAATAAATCTGAAGCTGTTAAGAGTTAATGGCTTGTAACATTTTACTGGTAATATTTTCACTAGTAGTCGCGAACTTTTTATAGAATATCGTTTTTTTTTTTTCAAATATTTTATAATTAATATCGTATGTGACAAATTGAAAAGAACAATGCGCGCTACGCGTTAATACCGCGACGAAACGGATACACACGATGTGTACGTGGCTTAACGGCTTCCTCTCGAATAGCAGTTACCGGTGCGGCGAGTTATGAGGTAACAGCACGTACGGGAAGACATACCCTTTCACTTTGGCATTTCACTCTCGCGAGATCGAGAAGCTGTTGAGATGGCACGAGTTGACGATGGCACACAACGAGCGAAAGTGCAAAAAATAACCATGAAAAAGTCGCTAATCGCGCACATACACACATACACACATGATTGCGTTAAAATCGAGCGCGAGAGACACGGTTGATATCGCATTTGTAAATGTAGAATTTATTTTCCGTTGCCAACCTCGTTGTATTTTTAACGAGTTACGAAACTATGTCATATATTTCATAATTTTATATACAAAATTATTATTATCAAAGTAACCAATGTGTGAAGAATAAAAAAGTTTACAATATTACATTGAACAATAATTACTTTACAGCAAATTGGTTGTCTTTATGAATACGAAATTAATAAAAATCAAAGGACAGAAAGAAATTAAACTGACTGAAAATAATATATTTTTCTAGTATAAGTAGTTAAAAAAAAATAACATACTTTTTAATAATATTACATATAATATTATATATATTTAATATTATTTAATATTATTTATTTATTATTTAACCTATTATTATATGTATTTAATAATATTATACATTTACATAAAATAACAAAATATATAATTACGCGTCTATATAAATATTATTTGAAAATTTGTAAAGCCATTACGTTACAGTATGATGAAAGTAAAGAGAATTTATTCTGATTAATTTACGCGCGGATTTACGCGTTCGTTCTTAAAATATCGATTCGTTGCAAAAAATATACGTGGGTCTGATATTCGCTCTGAATTCGCGCGCTTGTGTGCGACGCAGAGAGAAAAGCAAGGCTATCTTACGAAACGTCGGCTATTAGAAAGGCAGCTTAAAGTATCGAAAATATGCGCGAAACACGAAACTTCAACGCGGAATAAGATCGTGATTTTTTATTGCTACCGTGACGTCGTTTGTTTAAATACTGGCGAATATTAATCAATAACTCCGATACGTATTTTCATATCACTTTTATAGATTTTTCCTAAATGTTAAATGGTTCCGGTTATAAAAAAAAAAAGCTCATTATTTTTTTTCTAAATTGTGTAATAAAGCAATGTAATCACGCATGAAAATCTCTTTGCATCATATATTTCTGATCATCAATGTACAAATACAAAAGACCAATTTAGTCGAGGACCAACGTTGTCATCGATCATTTCCATCACGTTAATAAAGTATCAATCAATTTATATATAGAATGTACATCATCCATTCATAATAACACGTATTAAGTGCCATATCACATGTTATAAATTTACATCTATAATGTATTTTACATTTACGAAATAGTAAACAAATTCTTAAATTTCAATTTAGAAAAAAGACACGTCGATGAAATAATACTGTAAATCCACTCGCGCTATTATTACACGCGACTCTCTAGATCAGTTTTCCTAGCATATAATTATGTAACATGCGAGTGTGGTGAACGACAATCGTCTACTCTCTTGTCTATATGAGATATACTACATCGTCTTTGTGCCAGTAAAACTTGCAAGAACTCGTGAGAGAGCTCCAGTACGGATAGTTTACTTTCGCTGTTTAAGGCACGTTCACACAATGAATTTACTAAATAAGACACTCCGAGTTTCTAAGAAAATCTCCTTGACTTATAAACATAGTTCTATTTTACAAAGAAAATATTAAATTGTATAATATTACACGATAGAATATTGTTGCAACGGTAACCATACAAAATTTATTTCCGGAGAAATTTTGACAAGTTTCAAAAAATGAAAAATTAACAAGTCTCTTAGAAGCGATCAGATACCAATTAAATTACTAACAATTAAATTTTTCTTTTCCGAATTCTTTAATTTAAGTCTGTTGTTATGAACTTAACGCGACATATTTAGATATTTTAACGATGCTTTAGATCATGATAGAGAGAGAGACGATTTTCGAACGAATTTAACTTCATCTCATTAGTATTCGCGCGCGAAAAGTTAATTAATCTCAAATTCAAGAAAAAAAGAGATCAAGCTGACGCCAGATAACAGATACACTAAGTCTGATTTAAACAGCTGTCACCGCGAGATAAAAGCCTATCGATGAGAATTAAATGGCTTCGCGTTCGTGTGTCGAACAAAACCCTAATTATCATAACCATATATGTTCGTCAAATCAACCATTAGAAACTCAGATAAACTGATTATTTATCAAACATACAACATTGATGTAAACCTGTGTATTTTGTTCGCTGGATTTTTCTGTTTGAGAAAAAAATGTGAATCATTTGTTCATTCAAGCGCGATATGTTGTTACGTTGACAACCGATATTTTGTAATGACACAACTTACGTTTTGGCAATTAAGAAAGAGAGAAAAAATATTAATAAAAGGTTTTGATCAACAATATTTCACTAAGTACCAAATAAACAATTTACAACAAAAACGTTACAAAATTTATTTATAAAATTATAACATTTATAAACAAATTTCTCTCTCTTTCCCTTCAAATATATCTGTCTTTTTAGAATTTAGTTTTATTCACGTGTCTCGGTCAATTTTTTTTACTTTGCTCAATTTTAAGACGTCTGTACACAACATTTATTTATTTTTTTTTTTGTGCTTTTCCCTTCTTTCTTCCGAACAGACAATGCAGATTACGGAAAATGCGACCCGGGTTTATGTGTACTCTGCTTTCCACTACACAAACGTTTTTCTCCACCATGTAGAAGAAATGCATCCTGTCCGCGACGCATCACTGAAACTTTAATGTAACGGAAAGCGATTACGCGCGGTATTTCGCTCATACACCGGCGATGACGCATTAATCGCAATGACACTTTAATACCAAAGAGGACGTGGATATTTACGTGCGTCAGTTTTATCACGGCGCAAATATTAATGGTTGCGTGAATCCACTTCCTCCTAAATCCCAACGCGACCATATCGTATTCATGTAGAGAGAACTTTCCGAAAAGAAAAAAACAAATACAATAAACATATAGATTTGAGTTAAATCGCTCGTATTCTTTACTCGATCAAGTTACAGAAAGAAAACATAGCCATCTCTAAATTTTATATAATTCGATGCTCAAAATTCCTTTATAACAAGATACAAGTAAATAAAAAGTAATAATAATGCAAACATTGACGTTTAACAAAGTAAAACTAAGATCGTCATAAACTAACTACGTATGTGATTTAATAATTAACAATCAATATAACGCTAGAATAAATTACATAAGAGTATGTTTAATTGCTGATTCGAAAACGAATTCGGTATTATCAGTTGAAAAAGCGCGGAGAACGCAAAAATGACGCAGAAATATTAAAACGCAAATAAAAAGCGGGTCGATTTTTTATTTTCAAAGCCGCAACATACGCGCGCGGCGGGACAATATTAATTAATTAGTCGCTTATGCCATAGGAAAAAAAAAAACGAATGTGCCTCTTTTTTTTGACGTCTGTTATTTTCTTTTTTTCCACCGACATTCATTGACAGAGATGGGGTATTACAGAAATCAATGACCCGTCCGTACACGACAAGCGTTTTATTTCGCTTCGCCAATATCCGAGGATTTTGAAGAACATTTCATTAAAACGTACGTCTATTTTTATATCTCGTAACTATATAGCATCATAGATCGTGTAGATACGTGACTTGTCCAAAAAACAAACCGATTACGTTTCACTCTAACTGTTACAAGTTTTGCTAATTCAAATTTCAACTGTGCAAAATTTGTAGAGTTTAATAGAATATAAAATTGCAAAATTATATTGTATTATAGAAAATGATATAATTCTTATTGAACTATTATCTTAGATTTTTTTTTTTTTTTTTTTTTTTTTTTTGACACTGAAGTTGCAAATAGTTTGGTGATAATTTTGAAATGTTTTGTCGACACGCACGCTGCGCTTCTGAATAATTAACCACCAACGACGAAGCGCGTTGTTCTCGAGCAAGTGTTTAATTAACTTCTCTTCGATATTCTGTGAGAGAACGCATCCCGTCGCCGGCGAACAACACAACACGGTTAACTTTGTAATGATGCGGCGATTTTCAAAGACCCATGGTCCGACCATGGTAAATTTGGAGCTAAATATGATTATCTAATATTGAGTTCCGTAACCTCAACACCGTTGTGTACTACGTGTGTTAAATTTAAAAACTTTATAAAAAAAAACAATAAATTTATTTGCAACACAATATTCCTCAATCTTCCGTTATAATGTTTTATTCTCCGCAATAAAACGGGTTGTATATTTCATATTACTAAGAAAAAAGCGATTATAACATCGAGATATAATATTAAATATAACAATGATAATGTCTGTAATAATCAGTTAATTTTTTTCACGTGACAACTTTCCGAAATCTGATTATCGAGCGATGACACGAATTATCCAGCACTAAACTAGAGAAATCGATAATCTGGCAATCATGTTTGTATAAACATTTTGGTTAACTGCGGAAAAATCAAATCGGAGCACGCGCTCCGACAAAAACATCGCCGACAAATTATTCGCCTCGAGACACAATGTTATCTACATATATTCCGAAAACTTGAAATTCTTTTCCAAGTTGTGTTTGAACCTACTTTGCGTGGAAAACACAACACAAACGACGAGTAATAAAGAAAGAGCGTGTTATTATTCCTAGGAATTTTTTAACGATAAAAGAAATGACCTTTCTATAAAATAACAAATTTTGTAATCGAGAAGTTGTTCGAGCAGACCGTCAAAACGACATCCAACTTGGTTAATATACGAAATGAGAATATTCCGGACGATTTAAGCGAATATTTGTACAAAATTTATGAGACACATCGATTTTAAGCGCACAATCATTTATTCTATCGAAAGCCTATTGTTCCTTCCAACAGCAAAAAACCATCCTTTCAACAGCAAA
The DNA here is from genome assembly GCA_014839585.1 of Pseudomyrmex concolor. Lineage (NCBI taxonomy): Eukaryota > Metazoa > Arthropoda > Insecta > Hymenoptera > Formicidae > Pseudomyrmex > Pseudomyrmex concolor. Next base: position 3,151 of record QVOB01007629.1, on the reverse strand, counting down.
AAACTATATCTTCAACAATAAAAAAAACCATCTTATATAAAGCAATTTGTCTGACACACATTCAGATCGTACGCTTCGAGAAGCACGTTGGACTTCGAAGAATCACATTCAGCTGTTGTCGAAGAATTTCCTCGGAGATATATTTTCCCACATTTATCTTTGACAAAAAAACTTACCGTCAATACGAGGATAATCCGTGTGTGGTCGAAACTGTGTTACGCTTTCGTCTTTCTTCAATCGTGGTACACTCTGTGGCACATGTCACAAGAAAACAAAGGACGTCGCGCAAAGAAGCGACAAGAGAATCCGAAGAAGGAGAACCAATCGCCGTTGAACTTTTTCACTTTCGTCCTTTTCCTTTCGCCTTCTTTTTTCCCCGTCTCTCTTTCTCTTTCACACAACGAGATTCTCCGATTCTCGCGCGCGTTTCTCAGCCGTCGTTGTCATTAGGGTTAGGTCGCCGGTTCGCTGAGCAAGCAGGTATATTACTCACAAATACCATCAGAGAGAGAATCCGGATCTTTTTTCTCCTCTATCGCTCTTCTTTCAACATTCAATCTGTTCCTTTCCTTCACTCACAAATCGCGTCTCTCTCAGCGGGATGTTCAACAGACAGGGCTTTTTTTTTTGGTGGGTTCAATTCTTTTCACTCTCTCCTACATGAAGTTTGTCTCGTAACTTGAAAAAATGTTAGGATAGAAAAGTATAAGAGCAAAAAATCACGCACAAGTACGCACAATGCACAAGTCAAAACAAAATCCCGTCGGCGGATCTCGCAAGTTCTTCTCTCTTTCTCTCTTTCGAAAAAACCTTCGTATGTAGTTCTCACGATATTCGGCAAAGCACTGTATCTCGATTGGCAAAATTCGAATAGATGTCGAATCCGGTTTTCTCAGTCGCGAACAGTTAACAAATGTTTCGGAGCGTAATGATGTACACGATTATACTGTTGTAATAACGTTCGTTGTTCCTCTCGCTATCTCTCTTACGCGAAATCCTGCCGTCGTCCTTTGTTCGCCACAACTCTTCACGACGGTCGCTGCTACGTGACTGACCGCTTCGTGCGCGCTCGAACACACGAACCGCACCGAAGACACCCGAGGAAGGATCCCGACGGTTCGTCGATCGGAAACGACCCTCGGCGCGGAGAGCTGAGGGAGAAGAACCTTCCTTTGTTCAGGCGAGACCGAGCGGCACGATGATGACGGCGGTGACGACCAAGAAGACGACTCGTAGCATTAGTTCACTCTTTTCCTTTTTTTTCCCTCTCTCTTTCTCTCTTTCTTTCTCTTTTTTTCCTCCCACGATGCACCTTTTGTTCGAATTATTTTGTTTGTTCTTTCTTTTCGCTTCCTTTTTGTGCGTGTATGCAACACTCGACACTTTTTTCTTTTCTTTCTTTCTCTCTCTCTCTCACGCTCTTCCTCTCATTCGTTCTTTTGCTCTCTCTCTTTCTCTCCCCCTCTCGCTTCGCGTCAGCGATGCGAGCAATCGCGCAGTCTGTTGGTAACTGAGACGACGCTCTGATGGTGGAGATCGAGTCGAACCACGGCGTCGAGACGCTACGATGAATGGTGGGGGGACCTTCGAGCCACCACCATCATCGCCGCCGACGCCACCGCCATTGCCATCGCCGCGTCGGTGGTGTTTTCTCCCTGTCACCCTCCCGGATGGCGCGCAACACCCTCATCGCGTGGTGTGGCGCGATGCAGGGTCCGTTAACGTCACAACTGGTCGATTCGAGAAAAGTCGTTGGTCAAACTGATCATTCGCTCACGTATAAATGAGATCGTAATTTGAATCTTGAGTTGAAAATGTTGAAGTTTATTGTAAGAGTATCTCGCGTCGTTAAGTTACATAAAGTTGTAATTAAAAAACTTTCTTATTTTGCCAGTTATTCGCGAAATTACTTTGGCAACATATCTATTCGCAAAATTATCAATTTTTATACGCAAAAAATTGATGAAATGTAAAGATTACTCATATTTTTCAATGTGAGAGTTTATACATCATATATTTGTAAAATAACCACTCTTAAATTTGACCTATCCAAGTTTTATGTATTTCGTAGAAGGAAATATCTATGACACAGGTAGAGGAAGATTAATAGCTACGTCACCAAGGGAAAAATATTTCACGGAGTTGACACGCGTGAGAAAACAGTCTCGGAAAAGCCGAGGGAGACAAAGCCAAACCGGATTTCTTTTTTTTTTTCGTAGATTTGACAGGTAAGTTATCACGTAAACAATTACGAGAAGAGGTCTAAAAAATGAAGCGAATCATTTGTGAACATCCGCATAATCGCGAACCGCATAAACCGTTGGTTAGCAAAAAATAGCTGAATGATGAATTCAAAACGACGATAATGCAAACAAAAGCTGATACCTTTTATATTTTTTTATAGAACACAAAGTCAAAGAACAAGTATTCGTGCAAGAGCGAAAAAAGTTGGCGTTGTAATATTCTAAGACGATTGTTATACATTTATACAAAATATCTTTCTTTCTCTTTATTACAGCAATAACATATCTTTCTTTTTTTTAATTTTCTTCCACATATCGTGCAATATTTGACGTTGCGTAATATATACACGTATATGAAATATTAGTATTGAGTTAATGTATATATTATAAAACATATATATATATATCATATTACTAATTGACTATTTAAGCGTTATTGAAGTGACACGCATAACGAGTTTTTAACGAGTCATCTTCGGAAGAATTGCTTTACGGCCCTGAATTCCCTTCGAATAACGAAAGGGCACCTGCTCCGGATCCGAAAGACGTTACACGCAACGAACATACCCTACGTATTTTCTCTGGTCGGTTACATTCCGTTTCGTTCCGGGCAAACGGTTACAAAGAACAGCGGCTCTCAACTCGGCTGTGAGCTAATCGCCGATGTATGTTATTTAAGATAAGAGTTGTGTAAGAAATTAATATTAAACCCCCATTACAAAATCACGAGAAAAAAACTACTGCCGTTCGCAAATATAATAATTAGAGAATTTACGCGCGCGGTCTGATATTTTCTCCGCAATCAACGATCACGAAGTCGGTGTTATGGAATCAACAAATCGTGTGCCATGAAACAGTTGATGTTTTGGAAAAATATTGTTTTTCAAGTGTTAGACGAAGTTGTTTTT
>QVOB01007628.1:0-23183 GCA_014839585.1 Pseudomyrmex concolor | reverse complement strand
AGTTCACGTTGTATGTACTAACTGTTATTGCGGTGAGGTTGTGATTGCATATGATAGATCAAGTAATGTATTAGTATTTTATGTTGTCGTATAAGAGATGAGCGAGAAAATCGAGATCCTGATTAGTTGCACACGCTTTATCAGATTATCACGCAAATTATCCGTCCGTCAATTATAATAGCGCGCGCGCAGCGCGCGCCTGCGTTGTGCTAGTAAAATCAAATAGTTGGAAAAAAATTCTTCCTTCTACATTTTTTTAAAAAAAAGAATTCAAGAGGAGAAGTGAACTCTGAGTAATTTAATAGCGGGATATTTCCTGTGCGCGTATAGTTAAGACGTGCGGTGACATCATCAAAGTTGATTTTACGGCGTGACGGACGACGGCACAGCCGATTCCTTTGCGCAACGGTTCCCTTGCAGATGGTGGAAAAGCCACGAGAAGCGTGCGTGAACGCCGCGATTTTAGCGACGAAGAGAGAGAAGAGGCCTGTCGTTAAAGATCCTATACCTTCTCTCCTCATCCTCTTTCCGACAAAAGTCGCTTCGCCAGTCGACATTCTTCAAGTACCCTCTCGGGGGACGACGACGTGCTCTCGAGTGAACACGGCGGGAATTTTTATCGCGATTGCCGGCTGCCACGGCGCTAATTTATTGGCGCTAATCGCGCGTACACCTTGGCATCAGATCGCGCGCGGATTCCGCGGATTTCGACTTACATCAGGAAGCTGTGAAATCTTTATTGTCAAATTGTCAGTGTGTAATAGCGCGCGCTAGGTCAGAGTCGTAAAATCTTTCTATCCCCCGAGATTTCCCATAACTGTTTTCCGCTTGTCAACAGAATCCTATGATTCCTGAATACGCGCGGCTTTGGAGTCGGTAAACCCGGGGTACTGATTTACGGAAGACGCGATTACGTGATTCTCCGAGGTTGAAGCTTTTTTAATTGATAGATCAGAGGAATTCGCGGAATTTCTCCGATGAGTTATAATGGCGGCTTGGATATTCGAATGAATTTCTTCCCGAGCAGATACAATTACGTCTTCTTGCATGAGAATAAGTCCTGTAATTAAGTGATTTTTACACCGTTGTTTCGCGCACACGAGAGGTCGTCACGCGTCAGAAAGTGATTTAACGAAGCGGGCGTTCTGTGTGTCGGAGGATATAAAAATAAAAAGAGAATCGCGCTATAGATGAACGCAATATCGCGTAACATAATGCGAATCGTAATTGTAATAGTGGCTAATGATACACGATCTGATATGTCATGTCGACCTACATTCGATCGTTCCACCTGACGCGTCTTTATGTCAATTTCACGATCTACCTCCATTCCGGCGAACATTTGTTTTTCTTATTACCTCTATCATTGCGCGCGATTTTGCCTGACCGATCTGTGTCGCCCTTCGCGAGATCCAAGGCCGTGATGTTCGCGCGGTCAGTGAGCGATGAGTTTGCAACAAACCGAAGCAGATACACCGGCTCCGGAATTGGTTTAGGCGTTCGGTAAAATAACGACGCACGCGAGGCATGGCGGATTTCTCTTTTTTTTTTTTTGCGATAAAATGTATCGGCTCGCGTGCATAATTTTTCGCATAAAAACCCGTAAAGTGGGTCGAATGTTCCTACGGAGATAACTGCGGTGGCGTTACAGAACGTCAACGCTGATGTTCTTCAACGCTTTTGGTGTGGCGTGTACAAATGCCGCTCGATTAGAATTGCATATTCGAACACGCAACATCGATCATCGACCAGCAGCGCGGCCAGATGCGCGTTCCTGCGACTCGATTTTCGAAAAGTAGACGATTGTGAGGTTTTTTTTTTGAGTTCTGTTAGCGTGCAATCTGTCGCGGTATTCAACGCGCGTCAATCTCGCGAATCTTTGCGTGATCTTCTGAACCGTGCAATTTACATAAAACGCGCAGCTTGTTATTAGGAACCGTCATGCGAGTTTATACGTAAATGATTATCATTAAGCGGAGAGTTTATAATATTTAGCCTTTCTTTTAAACAAACAACTTACTTGTTTACTTCAGAGTTCTCGACATACGTGAAGAAATTTCGGGAGCGGCGCCGGTTCCGATTCTCGGGGTTGGAGTCCGGCAGGGTGGAACTCTGGTGACCGGAGAACTCAACGTCAGTCCCGGCACACCGTTGCAGATGGAAATATTCTTAGACAATGACTCGGCGCCGATCTACGGGCTGCTGGTGACTTACATGTTGGTCACCGACACGAAGTCGCAGGAGGAAACTATAATCATAAACGGGTAATTATAAGAGGGTGAAATCAATCTATATGTTACATTTGCAATGTAAAATGATTATAATAATTTTACTTACGCTCTATGTGTTCGATGTAAACTATTTTCGCAGATGTTCTGTCGACCCGTACTTGTTCGAAAACTTCAACACCGTAGACGGTGACTTCCTGACGGCAAAGTTCCGAGCCTTCAAGTTTCCGGAAAGCACATACGTCCAGTTCCGCGGTACCGTTAACGTCTGCTTGGATAAATGTCCAGGGGTACGGTTTTCTTTATTCTCTCGTCGTAACGACAATTAATCTGGTTTTGCTTTTGACTTCGTTTACATATACACGATCGTTAGCTCTTATCTTATTGCTTCGCTCGTCGGGCGCTATTAGCTCGCGAATTCTTTCTGCGACGGGTTTGTTAAGACGCGATGTTCGTTAACATGTACGTTACAGATCGAATGCAGCAACGGCCAGGTCGGTTTCGGCAGAAAGAGACGGGCCATTGAGATGTCAAGCACCGACAAGAATAAATTGTTCGAGGTAACCATGTCGACGTTCATCAAGGTCGATTCCGCGGATGATGTCATGATCGATCAAGGTAAATACACCTCTTCATTCCGCGCGAAATGAAGGAACGTTCGGATGATTGCCGTATATCAATCATGTTTATGGCTTCTGTTACGATATCTTGTATTTTGCCGGTTAGTGCTCTCGGAGTTCATCAGGAAGGGTAAAAACAGGACGCATACGAAGGGGAGAGCGGTGATCGCCGAGGAAGTCAAGGAGCAGTCCGGCCCGACGACAATCAGGACGCACGAGAGAGCGTTTCTCGCGGAAGAGATCAAGGAACAGTTCAAGTACAAGGTCACCGAGGTGTTGCTCAATTGTTCGTCGTGTAGTGCGATGAGCATGTGTCTCTTCTTGATACTTCTTTGCGTCCACAAACTCTTGTAGAAAGATGAAATGTTTTTTTTTTTCTGACGAGATTCGTAACTGTAAATAGTACGCAGTCTCCGAGACAAAAGTGCGAAGAACAAAATAATAACAGTAATAATAATAACAATCGCTTTCGAGAACGATAAGTTAACTTGCTCAATAATCGAAATTTCGATTATGATAACAACGGGAGTCACATGTATATAATATACACAAGTGATTGCTGATTGTATAGGTGTGTGAAAATATGGGGAAATTCTTGATGCTCACAAATGTAACATAATTTCCATCTTTCGCGAAAAACAAATTTTGTTTCTAAACAAAAAATGTAAAATTGTCGTAAACTGTATAAAATATACACACTCTAACATTAAAATATACATTTAACTTAAACGTGAGATGCGGATGAGTTCGGTAAAAAAAAAAAAAAAAAAAAAAAAAATTAAACATCTTGGCATTAACATAAGCACAACGACATATATCTACATTTATAAGATTTCTCCGTTCTGCGACCGCCAAATTTTCAATCACAACATTATTTTCCGTTTTCGCTATTTATAATTTTCTTATGTGTATTACGCATCTCGCAAGTGACGCACTTTTTGAAGCAACTGCCAAGAGAAAATGGGCCTTTGCGAGCGGAGAAAACCGAAGAAACCTAGTCGCGCGACGAGGTGTATTATTGCAATGCGATTTAATTAATTATTAAGTACTATTAATTGCGTATTCACATATATATATACAAACAGTAAACCGTCGTAGAACGTGGAATCAATTTCCTCCGTGTTATACGAGAGTTTATTGCACTCAGTCTAAAATTATTATATACTTGAATATAAGTGTAAAATAATTATTGATTAATTAAACCGATAGCTGTGTGTGAGATGACAATTACGCTTTGACCAGTAGTTACGATTTTCTCCCGATTATTTACATAACTATTTACAATTAATTACGAGACATACATGTATGCAGGACAAGGAGAACCTCATTCAAGATATAAATAACATCATTCCTACCATGATAGTATAAAATGTAACAAAACATATATTTGGAATGTATACAGTTACAACAATAAAAAAAGATAGCCGTTTTACAAAACATAATCTCTTTGGCTTAATATATAAAATTGAACAATGATATACTTTCATAACATACTTTCATACGTTTTCTTATACTTGTACGTTTTGCACTTTGTATTACATTCGGAAAATTCCGAACTTGGAATCGGGTATAGATGCGTTCAGACTCGCGGACAAGCTTAGACCAAGCACGATTCGTGTGTCAATCGGATCGATTACACCGTCATCCCAAAGTCTAAAACATAAATAAAGAAATACTCGTAAAATAGAATAGAGATTTTGCAAAACCTGGTAATTTACCTAGCGCTAGAATAATACGGATTGCCTTCCTTTTCGAACTGTTCTATAATCGAATTTTTGAGATTTGTTTCTTCCTCTTGAGTCCACTAAAAAAAAAAAAAAAAAAATGTTAATCTTGGCGTTATTGACAAAACACAAATATCAACTCGCATACCTGTTTGCCTTCTCTCTCACGTTGATTGCTCGCGATTTGTGCTAATACGCCAGCTGCCTGTTCTCCTCCCATTACCGATATTCTAACGTTTGGCCACAAATAAAGGAAACGCGGCGAATAAGAACGACCACACATTCCTACATTGCATATTTATATCATTTAAATATATTTTTCTCTTTTTTTTATACAAAAAATAAAAAAAAATACATACCGTAATTTCCAGCTCCGTAAGAACCTCCAATTATTATCGTAATTTTTGGTACTTGCGCACAAGCTACAGCTGTAACCATTTTCGCGCCATTTTTAGCGATACCTCCCGACTCTGCATCTCTGCCCACCATAAAGCCTACATATCGACACGATTGTTTAATATATCCACAATGCAAATTAAAAAAAAAAAACACAATCAATGACTTTGTAAACATACCTGTGATATTCTGCAAAAAGATAAGAGGAATTTTTCTTTGAGAGCAAAGCTGTACAAAATGAGCTCCTTTCAGTGCACTTTCGGAAAATAATACACCGTTGTTCGCGACTATTCCTACAGGATAGCCATAAATGTTGGCAAATCCGGTGACTAATGTTTCACCGTATTGCGCTTTGAATTCGTGGAAGTTTGATCCGTCCACGATTCTCGCGATGACTTCTTTCACATCAAACGAACGTTTCAGATTCGTCCCGACAATGCCGTAGATTTCGTCGACGTTGTGCACAGGCACTTCAATATTCTTAGCAATTTTCACGTCCATAGGTCGTTGTTGATTTAGACTCTTCACGATTTGACGTGCTATGTGCAGAGCATGCGTATCGTCAATTGCAAAGTGATCCGTAACTCCTGATTGTCTGAAATTTTAAGAATTATAACTGAGCATTTATGAATAATCATCTCATTATATTTAAAACAAAGATTTGAAATCAAGATTTGAAAATCAAAAACTATTACCGACAGTGAAGCGCAGCTCCTCCCAATTCCTCTGCTGACACTTCCTCACCAGTAGAAGCTTTTACCAGCGGTGGACCCGCCAGAAATATTGTACCCTGATTACCAACAATAATATTTTCATCTGCCATAGTAGGCACATACGCACCACCTGTAATATAAATAACAAATTCATATAAAATATCAAGAAGTAAACACAAGTATAATAAAATTACAAACCTGCTGTGCAGCTTCCCATAACAACTGCAATTTGAGCTATTCCTTTAGCACTCATGTTTGCTTGATTATAGAAAACTCTACCAAAGTGAAATTTGTCAGGAAATGCATCAGCCTGTCTGGGCAAATTTACACCTCCACTGTCAACTAAATATAAACAAGGTAGTCTGTTTTCTTCAGCAATTTCTTGAGCTCTTAACTGCTTTTTTACTGTGATGGGATAATAAGTACCAGCCTTTACTGTGGGATCGTTTGCAACTATCATACATTCAGTACTGAAAAGATATATTTGTTATAAGATACATGTTCAAAAGAATAATAGCACAAGGATTTTATACCATGAAATACCTTTCTATTCTGCCAATGCCGGTGATAAGTCCACCAGCTGGCACTTCTTCTTTGCCATACATGTCATATCCGGCTAATTGTGAAAATTCTAGGAAAGGTGAATTTTTATCTAACAGAGTGTTTATTCGATCCCGCGGTAAGAGCTTTCCTTTGCTTACATGTCTGTTCCTGCTTTTTCGCTCACCACCTTCGACTATCTTTTCCACTGTGTTTTTCAATTTATCAACCAGAGTTTTCATTTGTGCATAATTTTCCTTAAACAATAATTTTATATGCAAATACCACATCTAGGCGTATTCTCAAAAATAAGAACAAAAATTATATTGCATACTTCCTAACCTGATAAATCGGTGAACTCGTATCCGGTGCGTTGCCAATAACGAAAGCGTCTTCGTGATAAAATTTTACAAAGGGCCGAAAATGTCTCAATATGTAACGACTTCTGTATAACATTTTCATCGATCATAAATACCTTAATATTGTTGCACCAATGCACAAAACAAACGACGATGTGAACAATGCCAATACTGCAAATACTGCAATTGCATCAGCTGTGACCAGCTTGAAGTTATTTCGAGTTTCGAGATTAAAGATCGTTTAAAGATATTGCGTTGTGTTTTTATCGCGCGATATTTATAGTTCAAAACAACAATGTCAGATGGCAGTAACTGTCAGAAGACAATACTGAACAGCTGATGTGCGCAGTACATATGCGTGTTTTTTTGTGCTTGAGCGAGAAGTGAAAAAAAAAATAAAACTGTAGGCGGAAAGAAAGATTAGATAGATTCATCGACAGACGAAGAGACATTTTTTAATCGTATAATCAACTATTGGTGTGATAATAGCTGTTATTATACAACGAAGATGCCAAATATAACCAATTTATCTCATTTTCCTCTAAAGGTATGTACGTAGATAAGACATAACTTTTGTTTTCATTGTGAGAATTTCCAACAGAAACATTACAATATTTTGTGATAAATGTTAGAATTATACATACATTAATAAACAATGACATCTAATGTGTTTGTTCAATTTCTTGATTTGTTTTTTCTTTCAATAAACTTGTAAATGTGCATATTTTTAAATAAATTGTTGACAATGTGATGTAATAAGAAGGGAAATAATATTTCATATTTTCTTAGGTCATATTTGCTATTCACTTCGTGCTTATAACATGGTAAGAATAACTTGTGTATTTGCACACATGATTACAGAAACTTATATGTGATCTCTTTGCCAAATATCAAATATCTTGCAGGAGTATGCAAGGAAGTTGGTGTCCAAAATCTAGTGTGTTGTTTTATAATATACTATTTTTTCTTTGTATATTATGGGCTATTCATAATGCAGAGTCAGATGAGCCACTCCAATTTGTAAGTTTTTGCGAATAAAAGATTTTTGTTTAATTGAAAGTACTTTTATTGTACATTTTATAGGCACTTTTCATAAATGTAATCTCTATATTCCTGGATGTGATCACTATATCGATCTATTATCCAGCAGAAGCATATCATGGTAAGTATGTATATGTATATATACACATTTATTCTTGTTAATTACACAATAAAAGGAAAACTAAGATATTTTAATTACTAATTTTTATCTCATATGGAAGAAAATGTTTTTATCTGATCTTGTATAGATGTGCCCAATAAATTCAGTGCTTCATTTATGATTATAAACTTAATTGCACGTCCTGTCACAAGTATATATCTACTACGAATAGCCCAAGGAAGAAATGGCAGTTTAACTACAATATTTGCACCAAATCCTGCTACGGGTCAGTAAATCAATGGATATACACTACTTCACTTTTGTAGCACGTCACTGCTTTGTTCAGATTAAATTTAAAATATGTGTGCGATGTGTGTATATATATATATATATGTTATAATTTATATGCTATAAATTATTAGTAATCAAGTGATTTTAGTCATTAGGTTTTCCTGTGCTACTGTAATGTTTTTCTTAGGTTTGCTGATTGTGTTGCATGAAATTGTAGTTTTATTCCAGCAATATTTCTGTTTCTCAATCAAGTGTGTGTGAAGATAAATTATTATTTATATATTATTTTTGTTTAAATTATTTACAGGTTACCAGAGAAGGGACTACGAGGAAATTTCTCATTCTGTTCCACAGAATTCTGATTTTGATGGGGTTTAAAATTTGAAAGAGAGTTTGCTTCAAACAGAAAAACTAAATCTAAACTCTCAATGCAATATATAAATATATATATATATACACATGTTTGTGACCTAATATATTTTTAAGCAAATGTTTCATAAGGCTATAATATTAGTATGTTAACTTTTTTATTACATAAGACAACTTGTTATACAGCGAAATCGAAGATTGTGTATGATGATGTGATGATTGTATATGTATGATTGTATATGTATGATGATTGTATATGATGTTGTGATGTTTATTAGTTAGCACGTTATTGCATTTCTAATTTTTTGATGAACTCTTGTTATGTACTTTTATATATTTAATGATATAGATCGAAATGTTACTTAGAGAGGCATAAGTTACTTTAATTAACTAATAATATTTTCCAATCGTACTGATTCTACAGCGTCCACTTATCTAACGACAATTAACCAAGTGCTTGCGCGAATCTTAACTTTCTACGAATTTTGTCACACATGTACCTAATAATCTATGTATATATTCAAAATCTGTATAAACTGTTTCAACATTCTCAATAAATGCGAAAAAGATTTGTTTTTTAATAAACAGCGTTACAGGAAAGAGGAAAAAAACATTGAAATCCGTCACGCCGTAATTCGCAGTATAAAGACTTTTATGACTTTTTTATTGCATAAAATCTCTTCAGACAATTCGTTCATCTTGATACAAGATACATATCTTTGTTTTTAGAACGCGAGCAGTGGAATTTACCACGTATGAATACGTATGCCAAGGAATTTACGGAGGATTGCCGCGCTGTCGTGATTATTACGCTTTAAATATGGCGCACAAGCATAGAGACGCTCGCGCGCATACGCATGGAGGCGCCAGCTGCGCGATATAAGAACCGCGTCCGTGAAGCGGTGCACTTCAGTAGTGTGGGTGATCGTAGCGGGAGGAGGGTGGTTCCGCGCGCGGCCACACCGCGAAACCGTGCCCACTCGCCTCGACCACGGAACGTCCACTCGTTTTCACGTCTCGTGCGAAAACATGGCGGCCAGCGACGACGAGCCGATGCATCTCTACGAGGTCTTTCAGAACTGCTTCAACAAGATCGCCAACAAGCAGCCTGGTGAGTGTGCGTCTTGTCGGTAGTGCCATGTCCCTCGGGATACTTGCGCCGTGCGTGGCCTGTGTGAAAAGTAAAGCGCGACGGACGTCTCTCTCTTTCCCTGTCTCTCTTACGCCTCTTCTCTGTCTCCCGTTTCGCCCCGTCTCCTTTTCTAGTGTCCAGTGTTCTTATCCGCCGTGTGTATTTAAAGCACGTCTCGCGTCTACGGACGGTCGATTACATTCGCGATCGCGCCGTGAGTAAATCCGCCGCGTCGTATCATCGTCGTCGGCGTCCGTCTCGGATCGCTCGCAGTGTTTTGGTTCCACTTGTCAGTGCTCTGGACAGTGCTGCCCCGGCGATGGGAACTAACCGCGAGAGAGCAACGGCTCCTCTGCACTCGTGTTCACCGCGTCCTGGTCGTCTTCTCCGTCGACATCGTGATTTTCTCTCGCATTGACGGAAGGTTGCAACCCCCGTGTGTGTTGGCGTTGCAGCGCCGCGCTCCAACATAACCTAAACCTAAACGCGTGAGAGAGACGTCTATCCGTCACTGATCGCTGTCATGTGCAACAGTGAGACGGTGTGTGTATGCGTATGTGTGTGTGTATGTGTGTGTGTGTGTATACATGTGTGTATACATGCGCGCATGAATGCAAAGGGTGAGAGACCGAGGGAAAAGGGAGAAAAAGAACGATCTCTGTCATCTTTCGATGCCGCTCCGTTTTCGTTGATAAATCGGCGCGAGAACGATCGGTCGGCTTATATGTACAGTACGTTTCATCCACGTGCCGTGATGACATCGTCTCGACCGTACGAATCGTTAGTGGTTAATCGCTCGGATGTAATGCAGGAGTCCATAAATCGAATTCCTTTTACTCCTTTCTCGGAGTCTGTTCTCTTTCTTTCCCTCTGTCTCTCGCCCGATGCCCTCTCTCGTTCCAGTCAGCCTCCACAAGGCGATGTGGCTTTCTTTTATTTTTCTGCTTCTCTCATACACCTGCCAGAGAAGCAGCCACGGAGCGATGCGTCGTTGCGTGCCGTGGAATCGTGCGTTACTTCTTCTCTCAAAAGAGGTTCTCATCCTCCGTGAATTTTCATTCATTGACACGTGTCAAATTCTCTGTTTAGAACCTTAAATCTCCCTTTTTTTCGTCATCAGATAACTTTTGTCTTTTAAACGAATCAAGATTTTATTTCTTTACTTTTCTAAAATTTTCTTATTTCAAAATACATGAGTTCTCATAGTGTGTTACGGCAACAATATTTACTTTAGAGAACAAAAAGATTCTACGTAAAGAAAAACACGCGAAGATAGATAAAAGATTAGTTTTTATTCTGCAATCAAATGTATTTTTATCAAATGTGTATGTGTTTTGTTTTAAAAGCGCATCTGTATTGTGTATCATCAAAGGACTCACAAACTCCTTAACACGCTTTTTAGATCTAGTTATCACTCTGTCTATATGTAATTATCACATTGTTTACATATTTACTTATGCGACGTAGGATTATTGTCATAATATCACAGGGCTTTTCGAAGTTACGAGATTTCCACATTAATTATTATCTCTCTCTCTCTCTCTCTCTCGTACAAAGCGGCTCGAAATTACAATGTAGATAATGGCGCGAGAAAGAAGGGGAGAGAGAGAGAGAGAGAGAGAGAGAGAGAGAGAGAGAGAGAGAGAGATGTGTTTGCGCGGTAGTCCGCGGCATAGTTGGTAACTGAGTCGCAGACGTTTGTTTAGTTTGAGACTCTGTTTGGAAGATGACGATGCTGTAGGCCCTTGAAGACTAAGTTCGGCGCAGAGCGCCGAGTCGCTCGAAGAGACCGCAAAAACGCCTTTTAGATGTCTCGTTCGGAACGTTCTCGTGTTCCTTTGAAAACGCTGCGGGAGCAGCTGAGACGTTTATTCGGTTAAATGTACAATTTATATTGCCTTGTTTTTCCATAAAACTTACTACGGTCAAACAAAGCAGCGTTTCGAGGAACAGTATTTTCTGCAACGTGCAGTTTAAATCTCTGTTCGTCTTGTGATGGTTGAGATAAGTATTTGTAAATAAATAATTGTTCCCAAATATTTAACAAAGACAGATGTACATATCGGACTTATATAAATATCGAATTACACTTTATTTTTAATTGTTTATTAGCTACTGTACAAACAGTAGAATGTTATATTTGTTATTTACGCAGATTTTTTTTTATTGCGTGTATCAGCAGAAAATTTGATACTCGAGTTTGCTCGTTGGAAAACGAGAAACATAGCGAGAACACGTTTTGCACCAAGTATATCTTCGTATCATATACTCTTGCATTAAATTATTCACATTGAACGTCAGTAGGAAACTAAATATTTTCGTCTTGCGCGATTAATAAGAAGCTGTCGCGACATAGCTAAATAATATATATTATTTGTGCGAATGTTTATACCGGAGGTATCAGATTTTGCCGAGTCTCGTCTGTCATAATTTGATAACTATACGGGATAGTTGATCGTCGTCGTCGGGGAACGTTTCGGCCTGTTAATCTCGACGATTGTCGTTTTACGTCAAGAGCCCGTCTCGCCGCGGTCGTTATTAAAGCTCGTATTGCTTTGCGTATTGTACTTAACGAGCCGTATTACGGCGGTCGCGAGTCTTCAATCCACGTCGCGCAATCGTTCCATTTACTATCTTGCAAACAGTTTGGTGTTTCGGCCCGATCGTGAGCACAAAACGCGACAATAATAAAAACACAAAAGTCTTATTACAATAAAATTGATTTTAATAACAATTGATATTTTGACATTTTATTGACACAAATCAATATAATAGTCGAGATGTAATTCAGAGATGGATCACTCTCGTTTCTTTTTGTAAAGAAAAAATGTCTTATGATTTTTTTTCTGCAATATATCCCAGAAACGCGAAGATGCGCGGCACGGGGTTCAAGTGCAAGGGTATCCGAAAATAGTATCCACCCCGCTTAACCGAAAATACTTCCGGCTGCCCGTGTTTTTACTTTATTTCTCATCCGAAGCGATTCAGCTGAAAAATCAAGTTTCTCGGTCTCGCTTCGCGTAATTGAGCGATCGACTAAAATTTTGTGTGGTACGCGAAGAGAAACGCAGTAACGTGTATGTACACAAACAAAGATAAGGTAAAAGGCGTGCGCGATAAACATTTTATTGTCCGTCGGTGTTTCGTAATTTCGGCGATCGCGTAGTGTTTGGTAAAGTACATGTAATATATTTCGCCGTTGCATCTCGCCGCGGCGATGAGATGCATCTTTTAGAATCATAAACATTCGCGCCCCGGCGCGTGAAAATAATCCGATTTGAAATTACGCGTAATGCAGCGAAAACACGAAACCCTTCCCCCGAACTTAACGGTCGATCGAATCTAAAATTACCGCGTGCTCTGTGACTCACACGAGTAAATCTACCTGGATACATGCGAGTTTGTTTCAGGAAGTAGCGGGCTCGATAAAATATAGTTTAACAAACACACACGTGTGTGATTCACGTATAGCGAAACGCATCGACCGACCGGTCTTGCGTCGCTATTCCACCAACTTCTTGGCAATCGAAAGGCGTTCTCTCTCTTTGCATTAAATTAGCTTAACTATTAAATAAATTTGTACGTGTATGTAATATTTATTTTTTGACTGAGGAAACACAAATTGCTTTTTTTTTTTTTTTTGTACAAAAACAATTCTCGTCAAGTTTTTCGCGCGAATCAAGCTCGTCTTGGCAAAATATTTCGAGGTGCGTCGAACTCCGACAACGCCATTTTCGCAATTCTCTCCTTCCCTCGATCGCGAGATATCCCGTATCGTTGCGAAGGTTGGCCTCGCTCAACATTCCGACCGGGGTCCGTCGAACCCCACGACGGCGCCATTTTCGAAACTCTCCTTCCTCGGGAGAGTTTAAGCGAACGACCATAAACGAGCTCCAGACACAACACTCGTGACTTAGGTCCTCCTGTCTTTTTCTCTCTCCGACGTACGCCGGTTACCTCCGTCTCTCTCTTTCTCTCCTCTCTTTTTCTCTCTCTCTCTCTGTCTCTCTTTCTCTCCGGAGAATTATCGAGGGAGTGTCACCGTGATGCACCTGCCTCTCGCTCCGTCTCTTTCTCTCTCTTTCTCCGTTTTTTTTTCTCACTTCTAGTTTACCGCCACCTCTTTCTCAGTCTTTTCTTTCCCCGTCTGCCGTGCACGCGCCTCGCGCGCGCGTCCTCGAACTTATAATGGCTCATGTCGAAAACCCACATACTTAAAATACGAGGGTGCGTCATCTTCCGCCGTCGTCGGAAAAATGTACCACCGCGCGATGCCACCGCGATTTAAGATTATTATGAATTGGAGTCTGCGATGCTTCAGATTCTCGCGTTTAAAATCTGATCTCGATGCAAAACACGTTCGTTAAAAAAAAAAAAAAAAGAACAAAACGATTTTTCAACAACTTCTAGGCGCATTTGAGCTCAAAGCATGTCGGTATACACGTGTAAAAATCATTTTGAAAATATCAACCCTCGATCAGCTTGCGTTTGAAAAATGCAACAATTTCCTGTGTAAAAATACTAAAAAGCTACTTTATCATCCGCGAGATAAAATCCGCTTAATCTCCTCGCGTAAAATCCGCGATATATTCCGCGATCAGACCCGTCGTTTCGTTTATTAATACTGAGTGGTTTATTAGTAGCGAGTGTGTTGCAACTTTGCGTGAGTGCGTTTACGCGAGATGCAGGCAGATTCCGCGAATGAGATAGCAGTATCGCGGTTATAAATATGTTCCGGCGAAATTTTATCCAAGAAGCGGTCTTCTCTCCCTTCCTCCCTCTTCCTCCTTGGACGCTTTTCAATCCTCTCCTTAGGAAAGCCCAAGTCCAGAGTACGTTCACGTATGCACGCACACAAATTAAGGGCGCGGGCATAATCTACATTTACAGCAGCGGGGACTCGATGAGCATCTGCTTCTACCCCTCTCATCCTCTCGACCCTCCCCGTTCACCCGTCGCCCTAAACTCGATCCCTTTCCCCGCTGAGGAGCATCCTCTCCCGGCTGCGCATTCTCCCAATCAGGATCATTCTGTCTCCGTTCGTTGTATCGAACTCCAACTCTGTTCCGCTCTCTCTCGCTTCGCTCTCCTTCTCTCTTCCTCGCGTTTTCTTCATTGCTCGATTCTCCCCTCTCCTTTCCCCCGGTGCCTCTCTCTCGCACGGATACTACACGAGCAAACGTGTGCAGTGGTGTCGATAGGTCACGCGAATCCCTGGTCGAATCGACGGTCTTATCTCAACGTTTATTAATATCTATCTTATCACGTCGAAGGCATTTACGCTCGCGTTAACAATACATCGAGTTATGAAATTGCATTCTATTGTTATACGAAAAAAAAAAAAAAAAAAAAAAACTTGTACGTATTTTTTTGTAATCGCGTGACAATCGAAATTTAAAAGTATAAATATTTAAATCGACGCATTTTCGCAGAAAATCCATGTTGTAAATATGAATATCAGCTTTTGTGTGTTATTGGTATTTCTATCTCGTGGAAATTCTCTGACATTTTTCACATTGTAACGGAATGCGATATTTCTCGCGTGTTATATTATATATTCGAATCTCACGAAGAATGTACACAAGATTCATCCACGCGCTCGATCTCATCGAGCCGTTATTCGGGAACAGGCAGGAACAACCGGGCGGCGAAAAGGAAACGACGGAAAATGGAAGACATTTTAAGGCTTTTTGCGGAAAACACGGGCGCGCACTACTCGAGAATTCCTGACTAATGCAAGTCCCTCGTTACCGAACCGCGTGTACGCCATTCGCCTCACTCCTGTTATGGTCGATATGAATTTGCCACTGCGTGAAACTCTCGCTCCCGGTCCTTTCTCTCTTTCTTTCTGTCTCTCTCTCTCTCTCTCTCTCATTCTCTTTGCTGTCGTCGCTTCCCTCACTCTCTCTTTCTCCCGCAGTCATATTCCGCGCTCTTCAAAGTCTTTCTTTCTGTTCATCTCTCTGCTCGCCCTCTCCTTCTCCGCTCTACCGCCGCCTCTGCTTCTTCTCTGCAAATTTGCGATGCTTCGCGGAGAAGAGCAAAAGTCCATTAGCCGTGGCGAGAACTGGGTTACAGAAACGAGCTTGGCGCGATAAAAAAGATGATCCGCGTATGGTTCTCCATGCATAACATTCTTGATCGTCGGTAAACACCTTGCAACCGGTTCATGTATATGTTCGATACCCTTGCAGGCCACAAAAAAGTATGTTTAATTCTTTTCAAATACATTCAGACGACATAGTTTTACGTTTTATCTAACAGTATCGCGTTGTTCTGGATGAAAAGAGAGAAGAGAGAGAGAGGGAAAGACGCAGTTAGATTTTTCGGGACTGACTGTAGGAAAAAGAATAATAAAAGTTCATCGTCTGCGAGAGAATCTTCTCATCGCGATGCGATCGAATGGCACATCGTCCACGAGGACAAATACCTATCGTCCTAGAGAGTCGTGTCTCTTACCAGACTGACTGAAAGCACCACCCTACAAGGGACACCATATCCTGGTATCCCCTTGCTTCATTGGCGTAGGCGCGACGGTTCTCAACTGTGTTTTGTCTCGCTACGCACAAAAAAAAACATCGTAAAGCAATATCGTACCTCTTCTACTGCTTAATCCTTTTTGGTGTCGAGTGTCGATCTTTGTAGCATTAATTAACCGAGATCGCCAATTACACTTATCTGATTATCCGAAGATGCTTACCGTAAAGGATATCGTTCTCTTTCTACGTGTTACTTCACAACAAACAAGCATTTGTAAAACTAACTTTGTACACATATGTGCAAAGTAATAATATATCTATGATAATAATATAAATAATAAGTTTTTTTTTATAATGCAATAAACTCTCTCTCTCTCTCTCTCTTTCTTTCGTACGTTTGACTTATCAACACCTCGAGTGACAACAGAACTCGGGAAGAAGTGGTTCCGATGCCACCTGTAAAGCACCGACGGGCACGTGCAATGCGACGAAAAGCGAATTTGGCCGCGTGTGAAGGCACGCACGTATTTACGCAGCGAGGCGCATATGCACCGGGTGGGTTTTCGACGACGACGTACGGTACCGACCTGCGCTACGTTCAAAATAGACATCTGGCCAGATTTTGTTAAGTCTGGCTCGCATGCATGCAGCGGCGCGTAGTACGCGCAAGCATACGCGTATGCACGCACGCACGCACGCACGCACGCACGCATGCATGCACACGTTGCACTCGCATCACGCGTGTATACGCGCGTCCACGCGACCGGGGAACAAATGTGCGCTCTCCTGGCGGCGTCGAAAAAAGGGCTTCGATTTTTTTTGGCAGGTGCCACTGTGATCTCGACGTCACCTCCTGACGTTCAATGGCCCGCATGAAGTCCGAAGAAATGTCGCTTCTAATTGAGTAAAACGATCACGAGATTCTCTCGAGTAGAACTTTGACGACATGCTGAGCCAAACGCACTGACGTCTTCTAAGACGAAGTTCATTTTTATAATGTAAACGATGTCTCTATTTTTCCGGAATCAAACGTAGGGAAAAAAACTGAATCAAAGTGCGATTTAAATTATAATTACTTTAATGAAACTACTGCGACTGAAAAATTATTATATTATAGAGTTTCTTTTTCTTTGATTCATTTTTCCAACTCGCGCCTTGCATCTTCTCTTCGCGAAGAGCGTGTGCTTTATACTCAATTAATTCGAGTTTCTCAAGCTTTTATCACGCCCGCTGCGGTACCGCGGAAGTAAAAATGGCGTCGAAAGTGCCGCGAGATCACCTGTTGAATGTATATACCCCGGAGGGCAACCACCAAGATTCCACTCTCCTGCCCTCGAACCTTCGTCCTCTCGTTGTCCTGCCGTGCATCGTCGTTCGCGTAACCGTGTGAATGAACACGCGTGTCAAGAGCGTCGCGTTGAGGCGTCGCCGGTGAGTGCGAGCGAGATCAGGAGAAACCGGAACACGTGTGTGCCACGTGCCGAAGGCGGCACGCGCGCGCACGCACTTCGGCCACTTCGGATTTTCTCTCTTTCTCGCTCTTGCTCGTCTGTTTTCATTTTTTTTTATATACGCAATTTTGCGCGCACACGCCTCCTCCGTTTTCACCGATCGTCGGAAATCGGCGCGCGTACTTTTACTCGCCGCGAATCGCCACGAGCAACCGATCCGATCTCTTCTCGTTTTCGATTCGGGATTATGCGACGATCGAGAATGTTAAGAAGTCATTCCTCGAGTACGTGGTAAACGTCGCCACGTGCAACGTTTACCAACGAAGCATGATGCAACCCGCGTTTAACCCACATTCTCGAATAACTTGAATTAAATTCAACAGTTCGAAACTGGCTCGCACTGACGTCGTAATTGCGCGTATCGGAATTTAATGTCGCGATAATATCTCGCGATTTCTCGTAGCGATTCTTATTTCTCGAATTTGCTTCTAAAATTAATACTGGTGAACGACAAGTTGAACAAAAAAAATTAAGTTCTTTGTTCTCTTCTTTAATATATTTATACTATAAATTGATAATCTTGTTATTAAAATTACTTTTCTAATAAACAAATAAAATCTGTCTTTAAAGAAGTTTTATTTGACTTTAAGGAGTAAATCGCGTGAAGTTCGAGAATATCTTAAGCAACATTCTGTAATTCTAAAAGTGACAGGTTGAGATACACTGGGGCCCCCGTGGTCTGCGCCAATGTTCTCCAGTGGGCCCCTTCTAGGGTAACACGAAGGGGGGCACCGGCAGCGACAGCTGCTGCTGCTGCTGCTGCATTTCCCCCTTTACCTCGCCACCATCTTCCACCTTCCTCCTCCTCCTCCCTTGTTTCCCCGCGTACACACGTCCGCCCTCTCCTCCCTCTCGGCGGCCCTCGGTCTCCTTGGTCTCGCGGGCCCCTTGGCACGCCGACATCCCCACTATGGGGCCCCATGGTCGCGTGGCAAGCAGCCCTCCTTCCTTCTCCTCCGCAAAATACACCTTCGCTGTTCCGTTTACTTCCGAACGGCGCAACGGACGATTCCCTCTCACCCTTCTTCATTTTCTCTCTTTCTCTCCTTTTCCCTGTGCTATACGATCGCCGACTTGTCATGCTACCACTTTCTTTCTGTTCTTTCGTTTCTTGCTTGCGACCGTGACGCTCATGCAAATATGAATATTCGTTGTACAAGTACTAACGTTTTCGATATTTTCAACTTTTCCAGTCGGATATTGGATCGGTTTTGTGAATAAAATTAAGATTTCTTAAGTTTTTTTCGCCTGTTATTTGTCAGATATATTTTATTTCGATATGTAATTTATTTGATTTCAAATTCGCAAAAGAGGAGCAAGCAGCAGATAATCTTGTTGTTAGTCTCAAAAGTCTAAATAGAAAGACACACTCTAAACAAAAGAGTTTGATGCTAATCTCACGAGGCAGATCTTCTCTGTTCTTAGCCTTTGGGTCAGTCATGGCCCTTCTTTGTGATCTCGCGGGGTTTCCGACGGCACACGCGACGTTTTATTCCGTTCTCGTTGGAAGGGGAAAGTGGAGCGTGGCTAAAGAAGTTCGTCGTCACATAATTTCTATCTCTTGGAAGCGCCCGCTTCCTTCTGCGCTTCCGCGCGCTAAGCTTCGTGAGACCCGGACCGTGTTCTGCGGTTTTTCGGGGACCTACCTACGGAGATCAGCGGTGTATGGATTCGGGGGGTCACAGAGAATAACGTCTGAAAGTGGAGCGTGCACGTTCTTCTTGAATCTCGATTATCCTCGCTCCGACGGTCCCATTGTGCACCCGCGATTGGGTCCTCTCGGTTCCTGATGTTACTCGCCTAAGGGCGTTGCACTTCCTGTGATGATACAGTATCTTTCTCAATATACATTTCGGGGACGTTGCTCTTATTTTACGACCCTAATCGAATTTTGATTGCAACTTCAGTGAATTATTCTCATCAAAATGTCGTGTTCATATATTTTTACGTTAGGTTACTTTTTTAATTTATAGCCTCTTTTGCGAGACTATTGTACATATCGATGTGCAAGACTCTTCGTGTAATAATTTTAGAATAAATCAGTCGCGGGATACACAGCGGAGTTTTTATCGGAACACCAAGATAATAGGCACCGTTCGAGCTCGGTTGAGCACCAATGGCTACCTGAGTCTTTTTCTACGTTTTTTTTTCGTCTTTCTCGTTTGGTCCTATTCTTTACTCCCTCGGTAGATCCCCCTCTTGTTCCTATTTCGGGGTCGTAGGCCCCGAGGGTGGCGAGCCCTCCCCGCTACCGTCATTTCTGTGTACCTCAATGATCGTGGCTCCTTTTTTCGTCGCCCTCCTTCTCGTTCTTACCTGCAGAAGTCTCGAACACCCTTTGGGTCGCGTGGCATCACGCACACTGGCGCGATATACACGCGAATTCGAATCGCACACCGTGAAATCAATCCAGTTGCAAAACGAAGTCGCGAAGTGCGAAGCAAAAAACTTCGATATTTGTGAAACTCATTTTTTATTTGGAAATTACACAAGAAATTACTTAATTGCATGTAATATAATTGTGTCAATATTGTATTAAAATAAGAGAAATTCTGTGAGAGTAGCATTTTTCAAAAATCTCGTCAAGTTTATAGAAATCGCAAGTGAGGGAAATTTTTAATTTGAAAACTTAATATTACTTTCTTAGATTAATTTTCAAGAGTAAAATCTCTCAAAGCGTAAGGCGCAAGCCACTTTCTGTACTTTTTGTATGAAACTGCCAGCGGCGGAAGAAAGTCACGTTGGATTTTGCGTCACTCCGGTCGCGGATAAAATTATTTTGTCATACGATCTCTTAGAAACTGGTGTCTTATACGGAATTAAAATACTTAATGACACGAAGTGCTGCTGCTGCTGCTGCGGCGACGGCTTTGGTCGTTGCACATCCAAATTTACGCGGGAGGCCCTCTTAAAGCTGTTTGTAAAATTTACATTGGGCGCACAAAGAAAGTGTCGGGCATTTGTCGGGCGAGCTAATTGAATTAAGCCCGCCTCGACGCGCGCAGGTGTTCAATTATTTCCTTTACCGCTTTACGAGCTCCGCCTTTGTCGTAATACGCTCCGCGAGATTTTTCTTGGCGCTAGAACGGCCGGCGCGTGTAACTTGGCGTATGTGCGCGTGCTTTCTTGCTGCCGGCAGGTGATTTCGCCGATGAATACCACGAAAGACGATAGAATGACGATTCGATCGACGACCGAGATAACGGAATGAATTATTTTTTGGTTAGTGTACGTGAAAACCGGCTGCTGCGATTTACCTGTGCGACGTTTTGCTCGAAGTGGTCTTCTCGTTACGTCCTTGAACTTAGCACCTTAACTATCTATTTCTCAATGTGTGAAATTTAGAAAGCGACGACGATATTTAGGTACAGTATTTCTGTTGCCGTAAACAAACTATTTAGATTACAATTACTAATTTTTTAAACAAAATTGTTGTAATATATTGGAATAATCTTTTTTGACCGGGTTTGAACTCGAGAATCTAACACCGACAGATTTTGTCTGGTGTACCGAGATAATTCGATGTTTCATGCATGAAATTAGGAAATTCTTTCGAGGCGGTTTTTGCGAGAGTAGCAGCTGGACGTATGAACGGCGGATTATTTTTCAATGGGAAAAAGGTTCCACGGCGCAAATAACAAGGTGAAGAGTTAAGGATCCAGACGGCGGTCATCTAACCCAGAATCATGTTAAACACACTCGATCGAGCGTTCTTAATGCGACATAGCCGTGTCCTTTCGTGCATATTCTCTCGTTATCCTTGAATTTTCAAAAAGTCGCACAACACCGAGCAGCAGCTTCGTCTTTGCGGTTCGCGATTGCGTTTCCGCGTGAATGATTCCACAGGGTGGTTTTTCCGCGAACGTATCATCGTTAACAATAAAAACTCCTCGACGTGGTAACTGTGAAATTCGTCGTGATTCTTCTCGGCCATTGCGCGCCGTGCGAAATATCTACGGCCGAGAGTCATATTTTTGCGGTCACGAAATGCAGATACACCGCGCGCGGTACTTCGATCTCGCGGCCGTTCACGCTCACGCGTGTCTATTTGTCGCATATTCTCCGCTTTTTTTACGCGCGCACTTTTGTTCCGGGACGTCGCGCATCCCAATACGAGCGCATCCCAACACGATGCCTCTTTTTTTGTTTACGAGATTGTCAACGCTGAAAGTGTCCCAGCACAGTTTCGGCCTCGACGAGCATATACGCGACACTCCACTGTTCACGATTTTAATTCGATTGTGAAACTCGCGATATTTGATCGCCGGTGTAAAACTTAATTCTGACCGATTTAATGAAGACCCAAAGTTTTTCGACGAAAGGAAACTGTCACGAACTTATCACAACGAATCAATTGTGCGACCGATAGCCGTGTCCGGAGTTTACTGGATTTTTTTTCTTTATATGTTTATGCTTTATCGCAGATTGTGTAATTATTTGATTAGATATCGCGCGACACACAGGTGTGAAGAAATTGCGCAAGTGCATCTTGAGTAAATCTTGCCACGTGTCGTACAATACTAAAAATTTAATGCAATTACAATAATTGATTATTTTCTCCCGAAGACATGTGTCTTCTTTTATGCAGCTCTCGGATAGCGCGGAAACACAACAAAACCGAACCACATCGCGTGTCCGCGCCCCGCCGAAAATCGCCCATCGTACAAGCGGTTTTCGAGGTCGTGTCGCTCGATTCGCGAGGTGTAATACGAAATTAATGCCGACCAAAAACCATATGGATACTATCGTCGAATATCGCCTAATATTACATAACGAATTTCACATCGACGGGACGCGTGCCGCCGCCGCCATTTGCCTCTCCCGCATCTTATCTGGCGTAGTTCCTTTGATCCCTTTTAGAAATGCCGTGTATATTAATCTCTTGCTTTTAATCATCTGGCAATTTCGAGAGCTAAAAAAATATCACTCGTGTGAAGATTTAGTCTAGAACATAGTTGCTTTTTTATTGCTATGTAAAATATATGTTATTTGTTTTATATTTAAAAATTAGCATTTAAAAAATATAATTTTAAAAGCACGCGTAAATCTGTTCGATGATCACGATCTGTCATTGTTGACGGGGTTGCAAATTTCCTCATCGCTTACGAGCGAGGGGGAGGGAAGGGTTTATACGTACGATCCAGACTGAGGCGACACAGGCACAGCATTCCCGGATAATTCTTCATCGAACAATTACCGAACGGATGACGGCGGCAGAGGCAGCGCGGAAGACGAACTAGTCGTGACATGGAGGCCCGGCGCTCAGCACTACGTCATAACGGTCGAGCAGGCTTGCACCGGCTCTGAGGATGACACGATGGACCATGGTTTAGCTTGTCCTTTGATGCATGATATTGCGGAGTCGGTGCCGCACGCTTCGGCAAACATGTCACGACCAAGCCGAAACTGTTAGGATTCATAGTTATCTCGGGCGATCGTGTGCCGTCCGAGGACACTCGCCCTATCGTCCACGCGCGACTATATTCTCTATATTGTAACACGTATACTTGCCGTATGTGCATGCAACTGTGTTCACGCGTGTACGTGAGTGTCTGCACCCGCTATCTCGCGAAATTCAGATTGCACCGTCACATCTTCCAGGATAACTCACTTAGACTAGAGAAATTTGAAGCAGAGTGAAAAGAGAGAGAGTTTCATGCAATGCGCACAATAGTTCACC
>QVOB01007626.1:0-10400 GCA_014839585.1 Pseudomyrmex concolor | reverse complement strand
GTATTTCTGTCGGGACTACGTGTGAGTTTTACAAGCGAGTTACACGATAAATAATGCGTAATATGTATGAGAATAAATTAGAAATCCTCCGCATGGTTGATCAATCTTCTTTCCTCATAATTCTCCGGTATCTGTTCTTCTTCAAGCGGCGCGAAAGATAAATCCCTTTCTTTATAATAAGCGATATCGCAGTTTCAAATCGCGTAGAGAGCGAGCTTTTAGTTTTCAATTACCCACGATGTCTCTCCAGTTGCTCCGTTGAAGAAAGCAGTAGAAGAGAAAACGCCAAAAAACATCGTAGACAGCTTTGTTACCGGACTTTGCTGAGTTTTTTACGATCAAAACTCCTAAGCTATAGAGTTTATTAAAGAGAGAGAGAGAGAGAGAGAGAGAGAGACCGAGATGAGAAGGGAAATATAAGAGATTACTGAGAAAAACGAAGCAAAGTTTTGCCACGATAGCCGCTCGAAAGCGGTTAGAAGTGTCACAAACTATACAAAGATCTATGCTAAGACTAGCAAGTAGCGAGGAGACGCGTTGTAAACGCAAAATCGACTCGATTCGTTTCTCTATGCCCCGCGCAATACACTCCGACGATTCAGAAGACTGTTCTGGGCGACGTCCTCACGGAAGGCGAATACATAATGCCCGACTTTTCTTCTTACGTATTTTAAGTCGCAGTTGCTGTGTGGATTGAAGAAGAGCGAAAAGGGAAAGAGATTGTAAGTTCTCCTTCGATGTAAAACTTGCAGGAGTTTGTCACCTGGCTGCGAGACACATTCGCACACGTGGTTGAGAAAATTGCAAAGTTTCCTGCAAGATTTTTGCACCACGTGTCAATTCCGCGTAGTTCTTTTCTTGTTCTTCTCTACACGGCCCCACATTTCCTGTCGAATATTAGCTATTATACATACATTGGGGTGAGGAGCGCGAACGTCGTCGACTCATGCGTTTTTCGCGTCGTGGATTTTTTTTTCTTTTTTGCACATATGACCGCGTCAAGATAATAATAAAAGCGACGGCAGTCGTTTAGAATTTGGTTAATGTTGCGATTAATAAATTGACAATAAAAAATTCGAAACCAAGAAGTCAGGATGTTTTCACACACGCACATACACATACAAGTTCACATATAAAGTCTGCTAAACTTTACTGTATCGCACGTACTTATCAATTGTACATAATAAAGAGAAATAACTTTATTTTAGAAAAAATGCACTTGCTTTGGATTTTTTTCTGCCAATAATAAGCTGTTTCATCGCAGGATTATCCATGATTTATTACCGGGCTTTTTCCACAAACCACGTGCTAGCCACGTGAATAACAACCGAGCGCGTGTATACTTTATGTGGATCGTATTGCAATGTTTTCACGGTTTTGAGCTTATTCCGCGTCGTGACGTATTCACGACTCCATCCATTATAATCTCGTTTGTTGTTTCGGAATTTTATTGATCTTTATGCGCAAATTATTAAAAGAACAGCGTTTCGTTTGCATCCTTAGTAATGAAAAAGAATTTTTCCATCACACACGTGACGCGTAATAATTAATGGTGAAACGAGATCGACTTAATTCAAAAGAAAATCTATTAATTCTTTAGCGATTTTCAGAATAATAAGAAATAAGAATCTTTACTGCGAATGTTTTAGTAATGTTAATCGCGCGGTCTTCTCACCAATGTTTGAAAACTTGCCCTAATATTATGTTAATAATATTTAAATTGTATTTATATACAACGTAAAATCATGGTTTTTCCTTACGCGAAGTAATGCGTCGGAATAATTCATCGAGAACTGTCGCAGCTTCTGTTTCGAGCTTCTATTTCTTAGGCATTCGTAATTTGCTTAAAAATTTTGTCACGTCGCCATGAGTTTCGGAAACTTGCGTGCGATCTCATCTGCCTGATCCTGTTCCATCAGCCTAGTCTCGTTTGCAATTTGACGGTCTACCGATCACGATTTTATAGCTTATACCCAAGAACGAAAGTGGGTGTCTATTACATCGTAAACCCTGTTGTCGTCTTGAGTCGCGACCGAAGCGAGGAAAGACGTTATGCAGGATCCGCCAGGGAGCTATCCCCTGTTAAGTAATCGATCCTGTTAAGCTATCCGCAAAGCGGCACGAAACATACGTGCCACTCTATTTGTTGCCTTGGAAAAGAGATGCGCGCATCAAGAGACATTTAAGAGATGTCATTACAAACTCAATAAACTCCACTCACGTGTACTTTTGGAATCGACGCGAAGATCTGTTCTATATGACAGTGTCTCGAAAAAATTTTTTGCTGTATATGAATTCTAGTACATCCATAAGCTTAAAATTAAAATATGACTCTTTAATATAAAATATAAATATATAAATTTTCTAACTATCTAAACAAAAACTAATTAGCAAAAACTATGTTGGAGATTGCTAATTTTGCAATGACACATCTTATTTGCGTAGCAAGGCGTACAACATGTGGATTTGCAGGACATTATCATGAGAATCAAGGATTAATCCCGGTGATCCTTGGTACACGCTAAAGCTCGGATAATCTCCGCGCGTCTACCATCCGAGTTCAAGCTATTATTTTCGAAGTTATCATGACAGACGGTTGATTATTTCGTACATTGTTCCTTTATCGATTACACAAGATTAATCACTTTGATAAACTTCTGCAAAAGAGAACGGATATATTCCTTTGTTTAGAAAATTAGAATTTGAGGAAATCTCCTAATTTTAAACAGATAACAATAGAGATAACATGAATGTTATACTCTATTGTCATAAACAAATAATAATAGCAAATAAAGCCATAGCAATTTTATTTACACGTAATAACTTTAAATAATTACATATTTTGTTTTATACATCCACAATTTCCAAATATGACAAAAGTGTTGAGCTAAACTCCAATTACCTAAATTTCTGATTTCCACTAGAATAATCTATGGTGTGCGACAGTGAAAAAAAGCACTTCCCTCTTATAATTCTCTCGAGAACTCTACGAGATAGCACTTCTTACTACGAAGAACGGGAAATAGACCGCAGACGGCTGTTTCCGCACTTAAAAGAAAAAACATTTCTTTTCTAACGAGAGAAAAGAAATAGCGATACGATCACGTAATTGTCTCAACTTTATTAATAGCAACAACATAATGACACACTCTTTTACATACTCTTCTTTCATACTCTTTTACATATTTTGCAAATATTTTGGCGAAAAGGAAACAAACATTAATCAATTAAACAGTTATGCGCGCGAAAAAGGTGAAGCAAAAATATTTTGTTTTCTGCTACAAGATGAGGAGGAAGGAGGAAGGAAAATCGATCTGAACTATCAGTGCAACTCGCATTTCAAAAACTTGCGGAATAATTCTTGCAAAGAAGTTGCCGGGAATTGCGCCAGGAACGTCTCCGAAGTGAAACGCGATCTCCAACTACCTTGATCATAAACTTTGCGAAAACGACGCGCGATGGACATACAAGGCGCACTTC
This sequence comes from Pseudomyrmex concolor, assembly GCA_014839585.1. Taxonomy (NCBI): domain Eukaryota; kingdom Metazoa; phylum Arthropoda; class Insecta; order Hymenoptera; family Formicidae; genus Pseudomyrmex; species Pseudomyrmex concolor. The sequence continues at coordinate 6,920 of QVOB01007626.1, read as the reverse complement.
TCGATTTTTCGCTTTGGCTCGTCGGATCAACCGATATAGAAAGATGCATCGCGCACAGACTGCGCGAAGCGTTTTTCGTCTAGAATTCGGTTCACGCGACAAGACGCGGAGATTATATTCGTGCGACAGGCGAAAGGCTTCCTTTGCTTCCGTCGGGAGGAAAATATTTCGTCGACGGAAAGAATTTGCGACGACACGGAACGAAACGTCTTGAATATAAACCGAGTGCCGAGTGGGTGTTCTGGGAGGAACTCGGATGCACGTTGCGAGAGGTGTCGTTGAGGGTAGGTGGCGAAAGAAACGCTGCCCATTTTCGTTCGGGATCTGAATTTCAGCTGTTCCTCAAACCGCGACTCTTGAAATCCGGAAGCAAAAAGGAATCGATTGCTGAATCTAAATTTTGCGTCGCTGCCTACGCGATGTGAGAGTCAAAACTAAATCACATTTGAAGCCTGATTCATTAGCGTCTTTTTCATCGGTACGTGCGCATATGTATAAAACATTGAATTTTATTTTCAATCATTCTACATTTTTGCTACTTCTGCGATTTCAGAATAACAAAATTTTTACAATGCGATTTACGTAATACTGTTTTATAACAATTATAAATTTCCGGAAACAGGTATTTTAATTCGTTTTTCTAACTGATGATTTTTTTTCTATTTTTATTGGTGGCTTAGATTTAATTCATTTAATTTTAAATATCATCACACACATTTTGTATAAAAATGTGTATAATTGAGTTTTCTTGTACAGTCACTTTTGATTAAAATTTATCGACTGATGCACGTAGAAATAAATATCGCTACATAGCGCGCGAATGTACACACACACACATATATATATATATATATATATATATTAGATTTGCGGAATATATATAAAAGCAACTGTTTGTTTTCAGGATAGCGCAGAACAGCGCAGCTGCCGCTCGAGAATGGCGGCGTACAAATTGTCAAGAAGAACATGTTCAGGCAGTCCAACTGAGGAAGACTTGTTTCAGATTTCCAAATTCCCACGATCGTTTCCATGATGAAATGAAACTTTTGTCGCACCTGTTGCGTGACAGGTGTAGTTTTGATGGATGCGCGCGCTCGACCGGAATGTGAAGCTCACTCGTGACGCATGCCGTTTTCAATCTTTCGGGTGAGATGTTGCTCGACGACAGTACTCGCGTTCCTTGAAAAAATGCGATCGCTCTTTCGTGCTCATCGCGTGTTGAACGAAACGCGCAGAATGTGCATTTAGCGAAAAATTTCAAAGATGAATTCGCGGCGGAACGGGAAAACTTGTCGCAAGTTGTGAAGAGGTGTTGTTGAGGAAAAAGGCGAAATAGCGAGTGTCAAAATGGATGACGCGCTCAACATTAGCGAGAAATGTTTACTGCCGGAAGATCTGGATATGTTGGAGGATCCTCGAACGCAGACTTTGAGAAGGGTTAGTTACGGTATCGTGTTGCCTACTATTTGTATCTTCGGCATCATCGGGAACATCCTGAATCTCATAGTACTCACGAGACGAAATATGCGTGGCACAGCTTACATTTATATGAGAGGTAAGCATCATCTCTTTATTTGTTTCTTCTTGCGCCTAATAAAGATCTCATTAGCCTGTCTGTGTGTAGATAGAAAGAATGTGTTAATAAAAATAAAAGGAATAATACAATCTTTAAGTGTCAAGCACTGGATATACGTGCAAAATATTTTTTAAGATTAAGTGCTTGGTTTTTAAAGGCTATTATTTCTTTTAGTTCCAAACTGTCTTATTTCGATTGTTTGCTTAAAAAAAAATGTATTTAATCATCCCGAAAAAATTGTTAATTTTTAACTACAGTTTTATATAGTAGTTCGCGATACTTTTTTTCTGAGTTAGATACGTATATTTTCTCTTGCCAAAGAAAATTGTGTTTAGACAGAATAGAAATATCACGATATCGCGAGGAGCATTTTCCCGATAACACAGAAACGAGCTTAGAGCAACGAAAAATAGATCTGAAAGGAACTGTCTGCGTTGATAGTATCTTTTCAGACAGGAGAGAAAAACGAACTGGATGAATAAGAAATAAGAGACGACAAGGAGGAGCTAGGAAGAAGCAGTGCCATTAACAGAGCGGAGTGTAATACGTTCCAATAAAGTTATTTCATGTTTACGTTATATCGGAACACATCGATTGCATTACTTTTGACTAGAATTGCATTATCGGATGTTTGAGTGTGGTGTATGTTATTAACTCGCACCGCCACGTTAATTATCTGCAATTTTGTCATAAGAAAGAAAGAGAGAGAAAGCATTATTTAAGCGCTTTGGGACAAAATCTTCTTAAGCGCAAAAAAGCACACATAACAAAATTACAATGCAACAAAAGTAAAGAAAGCAAGTTAGTTGTTAAGCGAATATAAACTGCAGAATATCAGACGTTACTGTGTCCAGCAGACACTTATAAAATATTGCCTTAAACGTTTCAAAAAACTGCGCCAAACCGATAAATATATCTACAGAAATATCTATACAACAAAATTCTGTACTTATAAACGCAAGGCGCGCGGATGTACGTTTCAAAGTACAAAAAGCGAAAGAAAACGTTTTTCTTTGCGAGCGCGCAGAGAGCGCATTGGTTATCGAGCATAAACAGCAAGCGCCGTAATGTCAGAGATGCACGCAATTTCGCGCTTCTTCTCCACCAGTGTAAATTGGACCCACTTTCAACGCCGACCTTACTTAAGAAAATTTTAAGAGAACGCGCGCGGCCCTTTCTCTCTCCCGTTTTAATCTACCTTTGCTTTCGGAGAAAACACTCCCACCTTCGTGCGAGGTCACGCAAAGAGCTCGCCCACATTACGTCGTCGCGGAAACAGCCGTCAGAAACTGTCTTCCGGAACGTTGAAAATTTGACATTTCAAAATTCGATTGCGCACCAATTTTCCGCGAGATTAATGAATCGTTTTGCGCCAAAAAAAGACAAACATTACTCTTAATTAACTTTCCAATTGTTAGACTTTAATTGTTCTATTTCATTGCGGGCAGGTCATCAATATCCATCACCATATAGTTTGACGTCGCGACGACGTAATTGGAATAACGTGTATCCTCTCGGAAACGCATGCAGATATACCGGAAAGAGCTTTTAGCTCTTGTCACGGCGGAATGAAACCTGCGGCGCGTATCGTCTTACTCTGAAAATAAACAGCAGCAAGATCCTGGTAATTAACACAGACGAATTCGAGAGTTGACTGCGAGACGGAATTTGTTCTGCACAAAGACTGCGATCTCAGCCGCTGTGATTATATATCACGGTATTTAACTGGTAAACATCGCGGTTGCATTCAGAAAAGATTGCGAAAGCACCGCGAACAGACCGGCATTTTGAAACGAAATCAAAATAATCAAATCTTGTTTTTTGTGAGGTCCCGAAATCGAGGATTCCAAAAAGCACATTGTGACTTCAACAACTCGAGTTATTTTTTTGACATCGCGTCATTGTTTGTAGCTAGTGTCGCTCACGATTAGCCGCATATTGCTTTTATCAAAAGCTTTTTCATTACCTCGTATATTTATAGACTTCGAAAAAAACGACTGTTGCTATTGTTGGCATTGAACTTGTTACGGCGAGATATCAAGTTAATTTTTGTGGATAATAAATTTGTAGATAATATTTATAGATAATAAAATTAATACAAATTAACAAATTTTGTGTTTGTTTCAATAAAAATATATAATTCCTCTAAGAGATAAAGATACCAACTCTATCACCAACTACATATTTCACTGTGACAACCGCTGTAAAAAATGTCTGTTTCCAAAAACGTTAATTTATCTTTCAATTTGGGAAGTAGTGAAGATAAATAGCGTCGGTCTTCGATAAAAACGCGTTTCGAGAACAATAAGCGAGAGTTAGTTTTCCTCGTTCTCGGAAGATTCGGCGGTTTTTGCACTGCCATCGACGTCCGCGTTCGTTTCCGGGAAAACGAGACCAATGCATTAGGGAGGAAATTACTCGGTAATTCGATTTTAGCGATTCGTATTTTTATCGATATTGCTTGGCTGCGCCGTTTCGAACGAAAGCAGATTCAACAACACTGCGTCGGGAAAGAACGTTTCTCGACAATCACGAGTCTTTATCGTCGTCCGAATTTCTTAAAGATTAGAACTCGCCGTAACCATAACACGTACTCGCGTATATAAGGACCTTCGCTTAACTCAGTTCGCAGCTGCAAAGCCGCGGAATATAGCCCTGAAACTCTGTGCACACACACACACAGAATCGCAAAGCTGACTCTATAAGTGGTTTACGTCAACGTGATATGTTTGCTGAGAAATATGTTGTCTCACGCTCAATTTTGTCTAGTCTGATCGAGCTAATTTTTTTATTTTTCGATTTTTATAAACGTACATGTTCATTGTAACGACAAATTCATTGTGACAATTTAAAAAAATCATCTCTCTTACATCAAGGAACACCCTGCACACGCACCTGGTACATATAATCCGGATTTATGTAAGACTGGCAAAATAAAATTCTCTCGGTAGTGTAATTCGGTAGTTACTACGGGGGAATCGCCCTTGATCTTAGTACTGCCACCAAATATCTTTAGATATCCGCCTATGCACAAAGCTTTGCACAACGGAGATATGTGATCTCGCGAGATCTTACACTCGCCTTTCATCGCGCGCTTCTTATATGTACCATTTGCTGTTGTCTAAGGAGCATAGAGCTTGAGTATATTTTTCAAAATATTTCCTATATACGATATAGATCTTCAAAACAATATATAAAAAATATATACAATACAAATAGTTTTCGCCAATATTTAAAATTTTAAGAATTAACGAAAACTATTTGTCTCGTAAATAAAATTGTAAAAAAACATGCGAATAAAGTTTCGAAATGATACTCTTCATATGTCATATGACGTCAATAATATGAGAAAATTGCGCGTGAAATGATTTTCGCTATATTTTATACATATGTATATCCATTCGTATATATACTTAGAGAGATGTATATTCTCATGTATACGTCCCTATCGTTTTCGTCGTCGTTAGGAATTCCGAAGAAGCCGACGCCAACTCCGTTAGAGTAGGTATACGAGCACTAGTGTCTATTTCCTTATATAAGGAGAAGATGCCCTAGTCGCAAAGGCTATCAAAATTCTGGCAGCGTCAAATATCAGAATGAAGAAGAGCACACATCGCCTCGCAGTGGCCGCCATGATGCTCGACGTGTCGAAGACGGAAAAGAAAGGAAAAGCCTTTACGCCGTGCATCGCGCGTACGTAAATAAGCAAGCAGCGTCAGCCGACGTGCTTGTCACGCGAAGCGGGTGCTGCATCGATATGCGCATCACTGACGAGGACAAAGATGCAAGCAAACGCGTGATAAGGAATCTGCTAAGTAAAAGGTGACGAAGCGGGAGGCGATGGATTCCCAACCGGGGAAAAATAGGATGTAGGAAAAACGAAATCGTACCTTTGAGTCTGAAAATATTACAAATTGCGGACTATTGGAGTAGAAGAATTTGTGCGTAAAGAAATGCAATTCGGAATATGTGTGGGAGAGAAACGCGTAGAACGGCGGGATATCTGCTGCGGCTTTTTAGAGGAGCCATCGAGACTCATTAAATGAAATCCTTCGCATCGATTTCATATACCATAAACGGCATAAACGACGAAGAAACATCCGCCATCCAATGACACGAAACGTCGTTGTGCAGTTAGCATCGAGAGATTGCCGCGATAACGTTGCGATTATCGCTCTCGAATCAGCGCGGTAATCGCGCTGCGATTCGTTTCCACGGCTTCTTAAATTGTTTTATTACGCCATGATCTTTTATTGATACGTCGCTTCCATTCCTCCATGTTCCGCCCTGACCCACTTCACCACGTTCCGTTTACAAATACACGTTGGAGGATAAGCAGTCCATATCCTTCTCTTCTCCGCTCGCTCGCCTCATGCCTATTGTTGTTGCGACTGAAACACGCGTTTGCTTACGAACCAGATGGAAATGCGTTTAAACATAAATTTCGTTGTGAAAAAAAATAGAAAGATTGACGCATATGTCTTTTTAAATATTTCTCGGCGAGTAAAAGACGCGCGCGCGTTTTAATCTCTTTAAAGAAATCTTCTGTCTAAAATTAAGCGATTTTTCGATTTGTAACGTCACAAAAGAGTGAGATCGAAATTATCGATCGTAATGAGAAAAGGATGTTCAGAACTCGTTACCTTTCATTGTTTCCCTCGAAAAAATCCTTTGTGATTCGTACCGTGGTCCCATAATCGAGACACAGCGAGACATAGACAGATAAAAGGGATCGTCCAAGTTTGATTATCCTGTCGAGAAGACAATCAGAGGCATTCGCGCCCCGGTCAAAGGAATTATCAGGAGTAGAACATGTATCCGTTTCCAAGTAATTTCTTTAACATGTGCGCACCTGTGCGCACAGATTTATCGTATTTTTGACATTCCAAGAAAGTCCGTTACACACGGACAATGACATTAGTCGAGAAAAAGGAAAATAGAGACACATTCAAGCTCTCATTATTCGTGCACGAAAAAGTTTATTTTTCTTTAGATTTACGTAAGCAGTAACAATTTCATGAAATAATGTTTTTTAGAAATAAAAAAGCCGGAATAATTACGCACAGATATGTGCCTCACAATTACAAACAAAATTGCACAAAACAAGATTTTATTGTTAGAAAATTAACGTACAAAGCCATACTGATTAACTATGAAATACGGTAGACCATTTCGATAAATAATACATTTATTAAGCCCCGTCTACAATACATGGAGTAAGCCTGGCGTAAGAAGTAAGAGTAGGTGTAAGAGAACTGTAGTAAAAACGTAAGCGAAATAAAATATTTTTATTTCTTACTCCTACTCTAGCTCTTACACTTACGCTTGGCCAAGTAGAGCGCAG
>QVOB01007621.1:0-14052 GCA_014839585.1 Pseudomyrmex concolor | reverse complement strand
ACAACTACAAAAGCCGCGTACAGCTAAACAGATATAACTTCTCGCAGCTGAAACGCAGCTCTTCCATCTATTCACGAAAAGGAAGAGCTTCCTCTCGAACTCATTAGCGCGCCGATGATGTCGCGTTATCTGTGTAGTGCGACCAAAACAACGTGGAAGAACTTCTTCGTCGCTTTGAGAAAAGCTTTACGAGTTTTGCGCATAGCATAACGACAAATCGCCAATAGAATCGTAGTAGAATCGACGAGTCGTTCGAAAAAGGCGAGTTAAATAGTCTTTTTCGAGCGATTTCATCTATTTGAAAGCATCTTCATGATGACGCATAAATAATCTACAAAAGTCCGTACTTGCTCTCAGAATTTACTTCTTTATAAGAAAAAAACTTTTGGATGTGCATCATGTGTTTTAATGAAAGTGAAACTTAAAGAAATTCTTATCGAAGCTCTTATCAGAAATATACCTAATGATCCGCATTAATTAATCAAACATTTTTAAAATTAAAACGCGAAATATTAGAGAATCACTAATTAGATCTTTGTGAAAAAATAATTCGCAAACATGAATCAAAAGAACAACTCGATTCTGAATTTTCATCTAAGATATATTAATTGATATTTTAAATTTTGCCTGTAACAATTGCATTATCTTTTAATGCATCGCTAACGCTTGAATAAGTGTGCTTATCCACTATCTACACGCAATCCATGTAGCAAGTAATCTCTCTTAAGCGATCACCGATTTTGCACGCTAGACAATTGTCACAAATTCATGCGCGCGTTTTCGATCTTCGTCGTCGTCATCGCCGTCGTCATGTCGTTCACGACGATGATGAATGCGCGATTTGCTCGCTTAGCTCGCGTGGAAATGCTGACAACGCGTCCTCCCTCGTCGTGATGATTTATCGAAGCTACCGGAAAACGGCGATGTTAAAAATTGCGCGTCTTTTTCGTGGTCGCGCGAATTCTCCCATATTTTCGCGTTCGCGGCGTGTTGCAATCACTTCATTTAATAATTTACAGTTTGGCATTTATGTTCAGACACTAGCCAGGTCAGCGCAACGATACGCCAGACGATTCTCAGGAATCCGTCTCACCGTACATCCTGACGACGATGGAAGTGCACGAAAGAACGACGCGGAAGGCGAGAAAAAAAGAAAAAGAGAGAGAAAGAGAGAGAGAGAGAGAGAGAGCTAAGACAAAGCTTGCACTGTGTAGTGCTTGGCTTCCAATTGGCCCGCTAGTAGCATGTGAAACGCACGCTCGTCTTCGCGATAATACAGCAGTACATATACACCCCGCGCGCATTTCTTGGTGTTATTGACCCTTACATTTGCGGTGTGTTCTTGTGTGAACGGGATGATTCAATCTTATATTTAATCACACGTATGTATATTGATATGAGTTAATGTAAAAGTGATAAGATAAGGCGTTTATTTTATTTTGTTAAAACTGTATGGATTTGAAAAATGTATTAAATTCTGTAGATTGGCTTATTCGATGAGAAAAATATGTGTTTTTAGCGAAAACGTTACTTCTTTCTCTTTGAAAAAAAAATGCTAAAGAATGTTTTGTGAAAAGCATTTTGTATCTCGAAACGAAGCAAAGGATATTTTATAAAGAGAAGCGTTTTGATACAATGAATGAATAAACCAAGTTGCAACTCGCGGAATGTCCGTGTTAGACAGGACGGAAAAACGCAGATAGCTTTGAAAATCTGAAGAGTATAAAGCAAATACTACTTTTATGTCGAGAAAAACTTTGGATTTTATATCTGTACTGTTAAATTGAAATAAAAACATCGTTCTTTGACATATGAAGGCAGCTTTGCATTATTCGCAACAAAGCTTTTTATTCCAGACATAAAATTCTTCCGGACTCGTTTTCAAAGAAATAATAAAAAAATGCATCTATTTTTATTGAAAATTTGTTTCATATAACTGAAAGAAAGAATAATTATCACTGTGTTTTACTTTTTTCCGATATAAAACATGATATAAACCATGTTCCTAAAATTATATTAGTGAGAAACACTGAGAACGTTTTTTCTCGCAGATTTTACAAATCGTCTTCCATGCTCTTATTTTCTTACAGCGCTAGCAAGATGTAATAGATCTCCATCGACTTTTCGACGCATGTACATGCCTTTGATATCAAAAAGGTTAAGCCACGTTTTGTGACGGATTACTGGCTAAGAGCCAAAGTACATTGAGAAACGCAAAGTAATCTCTGATTTTTCTCGATCTTTTGCTTTATTTTTATAAAACCGCTCGACTACTTTGAGGTAGCATAGTATAGCGCCTTTGCCCGGATTTCACATCGGAAATTTTAGAAATCTGTGTGAAGATCTATGTGACGCTTCAAAACATTCCGTCATCAAATCGCGGAACTGAGCCTCAACCGAAAATACTAGGGAGACAGCTCAAATCTGCTTATAATGAACACGGCGCGAAAAAATATATAGCAGTAAACTAACAAACTCTCTCGATAGATTACTTATAACATATACCTCCCCCTCTCCAAAAACTGAAAAATATTTAATTTTACACTGAATTTAATTGAATAACTAGACAAATGTAAAAGAATGTACTAAAATTTATAGTGAAATAGTAGATATATTTCTGTATTTTGTGAGGATTTAAAATTCAAGAGAGAAATGCAATTACAATTAGATATCGGAAACTGCATTACGCTAAATTGTATTTCTTAAGTTTAAATCGAGATTGTCAGGAGATCCAACAACTTGTTTCTTTTAGTTGCGGCGTCCGAAAGTCGACGTTGCGTCGCGATGCAGAATGAGTTTAATCACAAATGCGAGACAACTGTCGACGTCGCATACATTGGCGCCACGACGGAAAGGTTTGGCCTTAATAGTGAGACGCTTATGTGCTTTACACGCTTACGAGGTCGTGCCCGTGAGTAACCCAGTATCGACATGCGAACGGATAGTTGTCGATTAAAGATTTGCGTTGGAAATGTTCAGTTGGAAATGTCAATTACTGCGCATCGTGTCCACCTCTCGTCACTATTAGAAATGCAACATTGATCGCGGTCGTTTACTTGCAGGATAATGCGCGAGAGATTACTACTGTATTGAAATTTCAAAAGATAAAACATTCGTGACATTTTATGCGAGGATAATGTACTCAGACATTTCTAATTTTCAGAATTTCTATTTTTCTTACGAGTCAAACACGTACCTATTTTATATTTGAATGTAGAAAATAAGACGTAAAAGTACATAACACATATCTATAAAACAAAATGTAACGATGTCATTTAATTGTCAAAAGTTGTATTTTATTGTATCAAGAATAAAAAGAAAATAAATAAATAAAATGTCATTGTGTTACTTTTGGTAATTTGTTCTTGTACGTGTAGTTTAAATATTAGCACAATATCCAATTTCTCGTAGTACGAAAATCCACATGTGGAAAAGTGTTTCTCGTAATTTGTGCTTTTCAAAAAACGTATATATATCGAATATTCCTTTTGCTAGAGCGAAATGTCAATGTATAAAATAAAGTGAGAACGCGTAGTGAAAAGTAACTTCATGCATTTAAATGAGCTGCGAGGTTTTAGAGCGCCTTGAAAATTAATGGTAAATTGAAGATCGTTAGTACTTACTCTCAAAAGCGCGAAGATTAAATGGAAGCACATTATGCGCCTCTATTAGACTCATATTGCACAGAATAGTAACTTTTTTAGACATCAATTAATGTTTTAAAAATATGTCGTTGAATTTTAAAATATTCGTCAAACAAAAAAATTTTCTACAGATAAAAATTCCTAAAAAAAAGTATATAACATATTTCATCATATTTTGCGGAACAAGAAAAAGAAGTGTATTTAAATAAAATAGTAAATACTTTATATAAAAACAAACGTAAACTCAAATTCATTTTTCATCGAAGCATATTATCAATTTTCTGGAGTAGTAATTTCAAAAATATTCTCGTCTTTCTAAGTCCTCGCTCGAAAGGAGAAACATATTTCGATAAAGTCGAAGCTTTTACGTCTTGTTGCATAAATTCGTCAATATAAAATAATATGAACATCGCGATTAAACTCACCAAAAATGTGATTATCGCGCGGCTAATATGCCGCTAACCAAAATTTTATTTCGTCGCAAGCTCATATGTTGTAGTTATATAGGTAGTACACGCAATATTAAGCATCATCTGTGCGCATCTAGTTTGCGCTTATAATTAAATTTCACACGTGTGTCATCTTCTGTCGTTGTTGTAACCGTATACATGTGGTGACGGTTCTCTCACATTCAAAACGTTAAATGAACTCGTTAGAAAGTTTGAATGTGTATGTATACATATATGTACACGATACATATCGTATGCACTGATAAATTGCGCTCGTGTTGTTCGGGAGGTAATGCCGAAATTTCATATGCAGCAAAAATTGTCGCCATCGGAAGCCGGAACTGGTTATGTTGCATTAGGCCGCCGCGATTGTACATAACGAAATTCATGACATTTTTTCACGATAAACTATGTGAAATACGATACAAGTATGCTCACTAAAAGCATATATATTGGGAAGATATATGAAATCTTTATAAAAACCATTCATCATTCTCGGTATTACTCGTGTCTTGATAGATTTTCATAGAAAATATATTGCACCATCAACCATAATATAGAACAAAAATGCACCTGCATCTTTACTCGCTAACATACGACGCGACGTACATAGGTAGGTAAGATTACGTTTGTTTCACAGAACGAGACTACTTACAGAACTCGATGGAAGTAAACATGCTAAGCTGTACATATATATGTAAACATGTTAAAAAAAAAAAAATAATAATAATATTTGTCGCTCTTCAAGAAACGCACTAACACATTTTTCCATTATCGTGTCCGTCAAGAATGATTTTAGAGCATTATGAAAAATTTTCTTTTTTGACTCATGCATCTGAGAAAGAGATGGCCATGATAATGCGAAAGTCATATTTTACGCGGAATATGGCTGGTTGGTGCTCGAACGGTTGCGGTTATTTAACTACGAGTTTCTAAAATCCCTCTCAAAGAGCGTAAATTTTCACGCGAGGCAATTTCCCAACGTTATAAATCACTGCCAGATATGTTGCTGAAAAAACGCAAAATTTGCCAATAATAATTGGCTAGTAAAAGAAGAAATTGGTAACGATAAAAATTGCTCAACGCCCAGTAAATGATGTCTGCCAAGCATATATACATGAATAGCATATACTGCATCATCGACAATGCGCTGATGATAGTGGAATGCAACTGCACAGAATGCCGTTGTTCGAAACGGGCGGCCCATATATTCCACAAGAATATGCGAGAAGCTCAACTCGCGCAACAACATTTTCCTGTGTTATGGATTACCATGTTCGCAGAGTTTTGTTTTCTCTTGAATTAAAAAAAAGTTGATCGCAAGAGAGAAAGAGAGAGAAATTACAATTGATACTGCTTTTTGCTTATCTAGAGTAAGTAGAATAAGTTTATTTCATTAGATTTAGGTGCTTAAGACGACATATGTTAATGAAAATTCAAAAGCTAATTAACTGATAACTGTCTCGACACGAATCACGTTCACGTTGAAGCAAAACACTTAAAGTTGTCCATCATTCCCTTAAATTACACGCCGTAATAAGCTCGACTGGCATTCACGATGACGACGACACGTTAATTGCGTTTAACGAGCCAATTATTCGCATGCGTCCGTCGGTTAGAGCAATCGACTGTTATCGATTTATGATTAAATGTTCAAACAACTTCTAGAAAAGCATCTCACCGTAACATAAGTTCACGGACGTGCACCTGCCAAGGACGTGCGGCAATTTGCGAGCTATCTCTGTTAATCACGAGATGGCCAGCCTCTGGCGCTTTCTATCTCGTTTTAATCTCAAGATCGAGACATCGCGTGCAGTGCGATCTACAACGAAACGAATTAACGACGGCGTTACTTGCCACTAACGCTCCGTCCGTAGAAATTCTTCTATTTGTCGCTTTTATTACGAGGTCTAAAATAAGCGCAATTAGGTGAAGTAAAAAGTTCTGAGCGTTTTCATCGTCGAAATAAAGCAAAAAAACGCTCAGAACTTTTTACTTCACCTAATATATATACGCATTTTGAGTACGAGCTCTGCTCTGTCTTTCTCTCTCTCTCTCTCTCTCTCTCCTCTCTCTTTCTTCTTTTTTTCTTTCTTTTTGTTCACAATCTCCAACGAACCTCTTAAGAATTTAAATAAATGCCTGTTAAGAGACTGTAACGTCGCATAAGTTAACTTCTTGAGTAGAAATAAGAATTCCGGTGCCAGAAATCTTACGCAGACAGAATTTTTATCCCGCGTGATAGCCCGTGACTCAACAGGATGGCATGGAAACGAAATATGTCAGTCCTAGACAGCTCAGGTAGGAAGAGAGATATACATATATCGTTGCTCGAATCCCAACACGCGCCTTTCTCTCTGCGCTAGTTAAATAGGCAAAATCTTTCTGGATGTGCACTAAATTCCGAAATGTTTTACTTTTGGTTTATATATTTTGTAGAATATATCAAGAAACTAATATGCTCAGATTTATCAATTAATTATTTCATTAATAATTAATTTTAAATGTATTATTTCTTGCGTAAGTATTTAGCAAATCTTAAAAAATAAAAAATCTTTTAGAGAATTATCGTAAAAGGTTTAACTTCTTAACTAAAGAGAAAAGTAAAATTTAAAGGATTTTAATTTTATTGAATGAATACAAAAGTTTTTGATGGATTTTATGATAGAAAAATAAACCAAGTAATTTCATTAAAAAATGACTTATTTATTCTAAATAATTCTCATTGTTTTTAGATGTATAATCTTTTGTTCGTTTGATCAGAAAGCAGAAATCGAAAAAGACGACGAGTAGTTGTTGTACACAAATTTGCACGTAGTCACCTTCTCGCGGAACGTACTACAAGACGTATATCCATTGTAATCGCGTTTTGCGAGTTTCTACCTTCAAATCCGACGATGGGGATAAGACGAACCGCCGAGAGAAACGACAATTTATTTAGAGCAGATAAGGCAAGTGTCTAATGCCGCGCTATCCACACGGGAGATATATACGCGGCCCTCGACATCGTCTTACGTAACATACAAGTACACATTCGCAAGAGCTAACTCACAAGTTGCTTTATCAAGTTTTTGATTGTCTCGCATTTGTTCTGTCGTTATAATCGCACAAAGATCTTCACAAATATTACGTACATATGGATATTTAATATCTTCATTTAAAGACTGGAATATTTAAAATTTCTACAAGTAAAACACTTAAAAAGCTTAATTAACAAATAAAAAAAATCGTAACTTATAATTTGTATGAGCGAATAATTGTATGATTCCGTATTTCGAAATTATCTTATAAAGTACACAAACTTATTTTATGCTTTGATCTCATAAGTTGCTCTCATCTCGTTAAAAAGTTTGATAGATCGCGTTTTAAAACAAGATGCTGTACATTTGCTCGCACAATTTTTTATCTCTAAAGATAATTTTTCTATCTTAAAAACACTTTAACATTTTTTTTTATTGAGTCATTGCATACACGTTGTGATCGCAGCTAAGAATAACATTGAGATGATAATCGAACAGATACAGCCACGAAATGTTACTCATCGCACTGACGTAACCGCTGATGTCAAGGCAACACTTGATGTGACTGAAGGATTTGTATTAATATAAACGAAACTGTTATGAAACGCCACACAATCAAAAATCCGCTTGACTATATAAGAGAAACGAAAGAAAGAGAGAGAAAGTTTATATAGAATTATGATACTAATCTATTGTCTTACTGTACAAAAATTATGTAGATATATCATTTGCTTTTAAAAAGTTAACGCTACTTGTGTTCTAGTGCAATACATAATAAGTGTGTTTACTTCAAAATTTAGTATCAGCCATGTTGAAACCAAACTACACAGATTTGTTTGCTTGACAACAGACTTAATCTTGTTTGAACCGCGATCTATCAAATCCTGATATATACGATGTCATTTCAAGAGAATTTGTCATAAATCTCACATTAAGCTCATCATCCATTGATATGTGCGCATTTGTACTGTATAATAAGTGATTATCAAAGGCATTCACTCGAGTTTTAATCGTATCAAATCGATGGCTTTTATTGCTATGTGAAATGTTTAATGATTCAAGTACCTGTTAAGCTACTTTTTGTTACGTTTAATGTAGATTCGGCAGACGTGTGTTGCATTTTATTGCTGATATTTCATTGTTTTTGGTTAATGCATTATCTATATTTGAGTAACACCGATTTTATTATTTCGATTAGTATATTGAGTTATTTTATTTTATTAATTTTAATTGAATTTGACATATCGCAATAAACGACAAACAAATATCGCAGTTGTATTCACTCTCGATAAAGCAACGATTTACCGTCAACAATTTGTTAACTTCATTTGCTATTTATCCATTTACAGAAGAACTTTCATATTCCAAGTTGTATCGACCAATCCGGATTCTGATTACGTCAATTCGCGCGTTGACATGTGCCCGAGTTTCTCACGCAACTCGGGCCGGACTTTAGGTATTCGAAATCCTCGCGCGGGTCGCAAGGTCGAACTGGAGAGAATAGGATTAGAGGAGGAACACAGAATCTAGGTTACAGTTCCCTTTATTTGACCTCTTTCTTGGCTCTTCTCTCGCGGTCGCGCGGATCTCGCGTTACTACTTTTCCCCCTTTTCCTCACCATCCTGTTTTCGTTCCTCATTCTTTTCATTTCAGACTATTCCTAATGGAGCTTTTCCGAATTCCCTTGTCGAAGCTATCACAATGCATAACGATGCATTGCCACCGAAGAATGCCGATGACGCTCCATTGAATGTATCTTTAGACAGCTTTTATCGCAAAAGAGTCGAGATACGACGACCGGTTCGCTAGAATGGTCCAGACTTAAATAGTTGGGCATAGACGAAACGGAGTTAAACAACGTTAAAGATTGCAGTGTATACCTATGTGATTCACGCATTCCAGAACTTACTCATATACTAATATTCGATCGTTTAGAAACATCTGTAAATTATCGAAAGATAATAGATATAAGTAGTCAAGAAAAGAAACTACAAGATTTTAAATGGATTAATTATACATAAATGGAAAAGTTTAAAAAATTACAGAGAACCAAATCGCAATTTATCTCGCACAGTGAATAAACCAGTTTGATCTGTATTATCCGATAACGATTTTCTGAACTTTGATTCGGTAGCATCCGAACCGCGTTTGCGGTTTCTGGTAAAGTCTAGCGGTCGGAGTAATGTCGATGTATCGCCGGTTGTAGCTTCGAGCAAAGTTTCGAACATAATGTTTACTCGCTATCAAGAACATTTAGCTCGATGTGAGTCAGATGTTTACGCAAAGTCTACATTTTTAGATTGAAAATCTCGAAAGAATTTACATTGCTAACATTTAATTCTACCAATTGCTATGGTAGAGCGAACGATGAATTAAGAGAATTATTAATTATTTTATGTTAATGTAGAGATTAAAAAATCTCTAAATTAAGCTGCAGATTGTATATATAAATTTTTACAAAAAGTCTTATCTCTTAAACTCAGAAAAATCTAAAACAAGCTTTTTAAACAGTGTAGAATGCTTACGTAGCTGCCACAGAACAGCAGTACGATGAAACCGAAAGAGAATAGGTTTGATCATGCGCGAATTTGAGACCGCCCTGATTTCAGGCTAATCTTTTCAATTGTGCTTCGTCACCTGGTCAATGAAAGCGCTCGGTAACTCGCTTGCGGAACATCGCTAAGAATAAATTGAACTCTATACAACTGATCGGCGCGTATACTGTTCAGTTCGGAAGATGTGTTCTAAAATTAATTTCTTTTATATTATATTATAATTATTTTAGAACAAAGCTTCTTGCGCGTCAATTTGCAGGAGTTGCGGCGCGATTAACCTTATGTATATCACACCTATTAATTTTCATCAACGCGACCTCATCCACGTCAGTGTTTTTCATGTGTTTTTATTCCAAGCCTTCGGACATACCGTGACAGAGTTTCTGTTTCGTTCCAAGGCTGTTCGTAAAGAAAGGTCGATTCTTTTTGTGTTCTATTTTTAAAACGTTTCTTTTCGTACATCGCCACAAAAAATATATTATTTCTTCCTAACAAATCGCCGAACTTGGAGCAAAGTGTTTTCACGAATTTATCGTCAGCGTTTTGTAAAGTGTCGGAGCTTTTTAAATAACAATAGAATATTAACAAACAATTGCGATGTATATTAAGAAAATAGATCAGACAAACATGACAAAAGCGAAAAAAAATCTGCGGATGATACAGAATTACGTTACAATGAAATATTCATAAAATTTCTTCTTAAATTTCTGTCGAACTTTTATTTGGTTACTGAAACAAATAAAAAACAATAGAACTTTACATTCTTAACACTCACATTTTTTGTTTCTCGTGCAACGATTCACAGCAGTTTGAACAGCTTAACGGCCAGCTGATGCACTTGGTTGGCAGCCGACGCGCTACAGTTCCTCTACACTACTCGCAGCTTATTTCCTTTCGAATGAAAATGCTTAAATCACGGAATGTAATTTCTCAGTTCACTTTCGCGGACAAAAAAACGTTTCGTATGGATCGCGATCTTGCCGATTCTCAC
The DNA here is from genome assembly GCA_014839585.1 of Pseudomyrmex concolor. Classification (NCBI taxonomy): domain Eukaryota; kingdom Metazoa; phylum Arthropoda; class Insecta; order Hymenoptera; family Formicidae; genus Pseudomyrmex; species Pseudomyrmex concolor. The sequence goes on along the minus strand of QVOB01007621.1, from coordinate 3,392 downwards.
CACCGAGGAAGATCACGCGTTGCAACGAAACCGCAACGCGCGGGGAATCGTGCATTGGAGGGGATGTGCGATCGAAGGACAGTGTGCTTTTGTCCACAACAGATTTGTTCGTTCCGACGATTGGACACGCGCAGAAATTTCCGACAAGTAGATTTTTTGATCGGCAAAAATAACTGCAGCGTTGTTCGTTCAAGATTAATCAATCAAAAAAATGCATTCGTGGAATGCGTCGTTGCTGCATGGATCTCACTTTTCATCTCTTGTTTCTGCACACTCATTTCTGTAAAATTGTACATTGCCTGAAGCGAAAGTATTTTTAGATTATCAGAGAGAAGAGCAGGAAAATCAGCAATATTAAGTACATATTATAATACATCAGCATTTTCTGAACAATATTGCTTCAATTATATTCTGTATGTATACAAAATTATTTTAAAACAAATGTTAACAATTAAAATCAGCGTTTTCGTCGCAATGCGAAAAATACAATGCGTTTATCAGAGAAGGCACACGCGCGCGTATACAAAATATTGCTAATTCACATACTAATTGTAAGTTCTGCTTGGGATCAATTCTGTTGATTATATCTAATAAACACCGATGTATATCAACTTGTTTTTATACATTTGCTGAGATCCCTGTACAATGTCTTGATTCTCTAGCAAAAGGACAGCTCCAAAGATTGTCAGCGTTGCCATCGATTTTTGAAATAGAGTCGAATTACCAACACAGAAATAAAATAATTCAAAAGTATTTCACAATTATAACACTTAATCATACTAAAAGTCTAAAACTTCACTTATATAGTTATGTCAATTGTTACGCATTGTTGTGTCATTTCGCGCGTCCTATTTTCGAGCAATCATGAATGAAAATCTGTAGCGTGCACCTTGTGTCTGGCGCCGATCGAGGCGAACTCGTCACAGAAAACACTCGAAACTCGAATACGTATGCATTTTCGTTCACAAATTTTTGCGCTCACGCAAGGCAAAACGAAAAATCGCGTTGTTCACAACGTTTGGCGTGACGTGACGCGCCTTGACGCAACGCAACACAACGTCAAAAGGATGCGCGTGCACGAGAAGGCGGTCCTTCAGCCAGCGCGAGTCGAGTCGATCGGTCAGGTGCGACAGGTGCAAAGAGGAAAACTGTGTGTGAGAATGAATGAGAGCGCACATTCGCACCTGACAAGATGCGACACGGCTCGCGGCTCGCGAGAAACTGGCAGGCCGCGCGGCAACGCAAACTCACCCGACCGCCCCTTTTCGACCGACCGAATCGTCGTAGAAGAACAGGTACTGTTCTTGCTCCCCTTCGTCGTCGACTGCCATCCCTTTATACAAGGCCGACCTTTCGACGTGCATCCTCATTTACCCCCGGATTTATCCCAGATCCGAACCGACACAGCAAAGATCCCTTCTTGGCACCTGTCGGGCGCCTTAGTTACATACCTACCTGTTTTCAGTCTTTCGAACGCTTTTATTTGTCAAAATCAATTGTCAAGATACGTGAGTATTGCGTGATATGGTAATTTTCCGAAAGTTTGTTTAAAAGAAACATGCCGAGAGAAATACAGCAAAACCTAGTTTTGAAAAGATATCGTAAATTTTAAACGCTGAGAAATGTTAAAATTTTACAACGACTCAAAGACACAAAAAACCTATTTACAATACAATGCATATTTTATATAAATCAGTAAAGTACTTTTGACAGTAAAGTAAAACTATGTATCTACTTTAAAACGCGTGCGTAGACAAAATGTGATGACGTCATACGTTATATAGGTTTATAGAACACGAGACCAAAACTCGAACATTGAGCATGCGTCAAGCTTACGGAATTTATATGTATGTAGAATGAAACATCCGCCAATCATTGCATTAGATTTGTTAGCGTTATGCGATGCTAATTATCCATATTTTTTTCGGTGTACAATTATTTATGTGTAACAATTATAGTTAAATTATAGTTAAATCGACCAATGAACTATCAGGAGCCAAGCACACGTAGAGCGTTGCGTTAATGCAACGATCGATAAATAAAGTCATTTGTCATACTCTCTGCAGTTATTTATTATAATTGCATGACTTATCGTTTCATACTGAGACACTCCTCTGTTTAATATTTTCTTGTCATCACGTTAACGCGTGACTCAACATTTATCGCCGTAATAAACTATCAGCACAACGCGGCAGTTACGAATCAATAAAATAATTTCTACGTGCAAGTGAAATTGAGTAATTTTAATTGAGTAATTGAGCAATATGTACAATTTTCTGTCTCTTGGGTTTGCGCAAAAATGACGTAACATAAACAAAACAAATTTCACTACAAACAATTAAAAACAATTTTAAAGTAGGATATATAAGCATATTTTGTTTATGGTGAAGGTAAATTTTTATATCGCATTTTTTTTATGAATTGTTATTAAAAACAACTGCAAGTTATTTCGGAAATCTAATTTGTTAAAAGTTGGACGTCAGGTTCGCAAAGGTGTATTTGTGGCAATATGTGATAATAACATAAAATTGTTCATTAGGAAACGAGGAACTAATTGCCCATGCTGCTGAGAAAAGGTTACTGACATCTGAAATAATCAGCGAGCTGGAAAGCGACCTGAGAATAGAAGTAGCTAACGCGGTTAACAGCGGCATGTGGTATACGTTAAATAGATGCAAAATTCGCGGCGATTAATATACGGTTGATGTGCAAAACCGGTGCAGCAACGGGAAACTGTCTTTTGTCAGATTATTACAGTCTGATGACCAGTGCATGTGCAGGTCTGTACATACCGGTAGTTGATCTTTCGCGGTTTTTTTTTTATCCCGATTTGTTCTCGCGTGTTTATTCTTTACTTCTACTCATCTGTCTGATATATAGCTCGATTTGCGAACAAAAAGCAAGCTAGAGATGCAAACAATAAGAGAATTCTCCTTTTTACAAAGCGGCTTAATCTTTACCCGATCACTTCGCATATCGCTGATATGAGAAATCAAAAGAAAATTTGTTCAAAAACATTCTTTAAAAACAGATAATCCATAAATATAACACATTCTCTTTCTAATTTTTATTTACTATCGTCAAACGTACCTAACATTTAATTTATTTTCTAAACTTTTCTAGGTTTTGTAAAAGACATTTCTTGTGAAAGTTTTTTAGTAATGCTCAACAAAAGAATTCTAGTCACGCTCGAATATCGTTCTCTTATAAATTGTCAGATTACCTGCAATCTTTTTCAACAATATTAGATACAAGCGTTTGATATAAGCCAAGAATATACAGCTGTCGATATAAAATGATAACTGGATGTACGAGGGCGGTCCGATAAGTACTTAGCCTCACTGCCCGATGGTGTCAGTATCGCAAGAGAGATTACTATCGTGTAGTACATT
>QVOB01007618.1:0-14074 GCA_014839585.1 Pseudomyrmex concolor | reverse complement strand
TAGTAATCTCTCTTGCGATACTGACACCATCGGGCAGTGAGGCTAAGTACTTATCGGACCGCCCTCGTATATATATATATATATATATTGCATTACTAAATGTAATTTCAATTTCCGGCAGTTGCTCGAAATTCCGCAGCAAATACATTCTTTGCCGTATCTATATTCGGAGAACCGGTTATTTAATTATTTAGATCGGGCCGCGCGTCTTGAACTCGATAATCGACGAAATCGCTTCGATGCAACTGGATTATTTCTCATCGCGACGCTGTTTCTGCCGTAGACACGTGTCTCTTCTTTCTTTCCTTTTAATTCCCATTCCTTCTTTTGGAAGATTTTACTTACACCCTTTCTCTCTCTCTCTCTCTCTCTCCGCGTAGACGATGGGAAATACGAACCTTCGGTTCTCGCGCCGGAAGCTGCAGGTGTCTGTATTTCCGGCAGACGACGGGGAATCCGGCGAAAAGGAATTCGGTCGGACGGGAGGGAGCGAATCGAACGTCTAGGCCTCTCACGATGGAGACACTCGAAGGTCTCTACCGCTCGTCGATGGTCGATGGACTCAGACAACCATCCATTCACGGACGTCTCATACCATCAGCATCTCTCTCCCGGACCCAACCCCATTTCCCATTCCTTCAGGAGAGAGAGCCGCGCTGCACATTTCCCAGACGTGCCCTCGGTGCCGGCAGTCAAATGCCAATACGGCACTTATCCTTCGAACTAAAGCCTCCCTCGTTCGCCAATACCACTACCATCAAGAGACTCGAGCTCTCTCTCTCTCTCTCTCTCTGTCTCTCTCTTTCTGTCTATCTCACTCGCTCTTCCATCCCGCGTCTTTCAACCCCGTTCGCGACCACGCCCGTGGCAAGGGGCTTTTAAACCATTATGGGAAATGACGCATCGTGGGTCGTGCCGAGGAATTCTCCGGCAATATATTCGTGGCATGTGTCTTCGAGGGCACTTCAACGTCGTTTATGGAGATGGATGCGTCTCGCGGCGGAGTCCGACGAAAGCAAACGCGCGCACGCGTCTTTTATTTAGAATCATAAAATTGCATCATTCCGTTTAAGAGTCGCGGCTATGGAAACGCGAATTTATACTGATACTTGCGTCTTTATTCGTCGCAGCTCGATAAAAATAGTCAATTTCCCGTATTTATCGGAAATATATTGAAAAAGTGGAAGTGTTTTGTTCTTTTTTTTTTTAATAAAAAAAAGTTTATCGATTGGTAGCTCGTTGCAAATATTGAATTATATGATCGTTTTGCGCGCGCGCTTAATTGTTCCGATTGAAAATCGAACAGAAAAATCATTATTTAACGATTTTAACAGAGCGCGTGTTCGTCTGCGAGAAAACTATCGCGGGCGGGTAAACTGACGGACGTTTGTTCGGTTTGTTTGTCAAAGTATGTTAAAGCTGATTGAAATGAGGGCGGATCCGCGGGTGTTTTACCAGCGGAGTCTTTTTCTCTACGTGGGTGCGGTCAGTGCCAACAAAGCGACATCACAATGAGGCCGCCGATCGCTTCCCTCCCTCTTCCCTTCGAAGGGAGACGAGTTTATTCTGCGAAAAATCGATCGTTTTTCGCTTACGTAGCCGAGCGACACTGCTTTTTGAGAACGCCGAAAACGTTCGCCGCTTTTATTTATCCACGGCGATTCCCGCGGTCGTCCGAAGTAGATTAATCAAAATTTCAATTTTCCGCGGCTTCTCGCGAATTAGAGTTAGTTTTTCTCGATATATAGAAGAGATACGGAAACTAACTTTATATATGCCTCCTCTCTCCGGATTACTTCTTGCTAAAATTTCGTTGAAGTTTCAGGGAAGGAAGCACGTAAACGTTTCTCTGACCTCGTCTCCTTCTCCCGAGACATTTCCGCCTAGGAAGTGGGTGCTGGAAGATTTAGCATCCACCACCGCGAAAAAGAGGAAAGGATTTTTAAGTGCTTGCTCGCGCTTAGCTGCGAGAAAGTGGAAATCGACAAGGCAGGATTAGACTTCCTTCCCAACCCGAAAATAGCTGCCGCCGAAATTTTTCTTGAGCTTGAGGTCAAAAAGTCAAAAAGTTCGACGTCTAAAATATACAGCTGTTAAATTTTTAGATTCCGTGAAATTGCTGACGCGCATTGAATTCTTAACAATTTTTCGCTCGAGAGTTAATTGAAAACGCGTACATATACATGTGGGTGTGTTAAATTTTAAATTTTAAATTTTTAAAAGAAGACAAATTGCGCGCGTACGATATTTTATCAAAAAATGTCTTTTCCTTCGACACGAGAAATTATTTAATTTTTGTTGCGCGGTCGTTTACCGGTTTAATTTTTCAATATCGCGTCCTTCCGATCGCCTTGCGACCGTTCAAGCGGGACGACTCAAGTCGCTCCTCCACGACGACGATCTACGTTCCCTTCGTGTTCCCTCGACGCGTGCCTCCATCTCTCTCCTCGGCGCGATTCGGTTCTTCTCTCGTCGCGAGACCTTCTCTCATAGAAATCCCGCACACGTATCGGGCACGTATCCAGTCGGAATAATCGAGCGGACGATTTCGTTCAGAAACGATCAGCGCGAGGCAGACGGTTCCCTTGACTCGAAACATGATTTCGAGGCGGGCAACAGTTTGTCGTTGCTGCTCGCTCGGGGGAAACTGCCGCTTTTACGCGAGAGTGCTCTCGGAAACTATCCATCGGCCCCGTAACTCGGTACGTCAGTACTGCCGCTTGGACGCGAGCAATTCGAGAAGAAGAGAGACTTAGGTACTACTTTTTTTCCTCCTACGTGTTCCTCATCGGGAAACAGGAAAACGATGAAGTCACGCATGAGGTTGTGCGGGCGCGTCTAAATACGAGAATGGGGCGCCTCTCTTGAAAAATTTAATCAAAAACTTTGAAGACGCTAGTACAATTATCGATCTGGATGAGATGTGGCATAATTGTCTCTTTTGTACTTGAATATATATCACGAACAGTTTGAATGAAAACATCAAATACTCGCACGGATGCGAATGTCAACTGTGCGCACGGATGTTTCTTTTAGTCGCGTTCATAAGATAATGTATCGGATGTATTAATAGTTTTACTTTCACTATGTGTGTTTACTTTGCAAATACACGTCATAGGTGTCCTATAACAGAGCTTTGCAAAAGAGTGCCGGCAACAATTTGTGAGCGACAGACGCTGACAGTACAGACCCAAGATTTTGTGCAAAAGGCTTCGCGGTAAATGACAATAAATATGTTCTTTCCTTTTTTAATAAATGAATACACAAGATGTAACGTATAACAAAAATCATATTACATTCACACACGTATACACGCACTTGAAATAAAGAACGTATAAAAACTTTACGACACATTGTTTGTTTACTGTACATGAATTGCACTGCAGGGTTTATTTGTATAAAATACGAAAGCGAAAAAACATCATGCCGCGTGAGATATTGCTTCGGGATGGAGAGAAAGAGAGAGAGAGAGAGAGAAAGAGAGGGAGGGCGCGAAATTCGGTTCCACTTCGATGGATTTTCCAGTGTGCTTTTCCCGCCGCCGACAGCGTTCGTCCCGGCGAGACCGGTCCCTGGAGAAATACACGCGCGCGAGATGTATACATATATATGTACGAAAGAGAGAGCAATTCACGAATTGTTTACTCGACGAAAAATGTCGAAATTAAAGCAACAATATTTCCCGCCTCTCCTCGACTGTAATGTCACTCGGCGAGTTTTCATCGTCCGTTGCGTCGTGACCTCGAATTCTTTTTCTTTCCCTTCGAACGGCGCAAATTACCCTCCTAGTCTGGAGAGCGTATATGTTTCGAAACACTCTGAGCTCTTTGAGATTAAAGACGCCGTCTCGTTTCGAGACGGTTGATTTCAATCCTGCGAATAAAAGCGCGGTTTTTGATCGCGATCGAGCGGAATTCTGACAATTCTGAGATTTAGAGAAGCAAGAAGAAAGTTTTTTCTTAGCGTTTAAGAGTTGGTTCCCGCACTTATAGCTTTATATTTTTTTCTACAAAAAAGAAAAATTACAGAGATACAATATAAAAAGACATTATTTTAAAAATATACTAAATATATATTTTTTTTATATATAATTTGAGATATTGTTGTTCATATTTGCGGGAGTAACGGAGGTAAGCATACGCATTATGCCGGTAATCTACGTGATGAAGATCGCTTTGTCGCTCCGCACGCCGTAAACAGGATCGTGTGTTGTCGGGGAAACAGGTATAAGGATGATCCGCTCTCTCAAGAGCACGAATTCTCTCGCGATAATAGAGAAGGACGTCACGGTTGCCGCGCGGGTATACCGGTATATACCGGTGCCGTGATAAATCAGCTGCACAGTCGCGCCCATGGCTTATCAGTCACGCCATATTCATACCGGTTCGTTCTGAGCCGGTGACTTCGACCGACCCGAGGCTGGTTGTCCGCCCCGCACACGATTATCCGCCGTAACACAAATTGCTAAAATGTCGCCAGCTCGCGACAAGAGCCGCAACGAGATCCGCATCTTTCTCATCCCCCCACGGCTCGTGAAATTAGCTTTAAGAAACTATCGATCGCGAGAAACACGCGTGCGATCACGTTAGTCGTTTTTTTTTCTTTCTCTATCCTCCAAACAAAACTGCAGCGATTTCGACGTGACAAACGCTCGTTAATGCTAGTTCCAATTTTATTTCCATGAGAGTCTTTCAATTTCTGAGAAACTCGTGTATAACAAAAAAAAATCGCCATGTGTTGTTTTTTTACATAGATAATATCTGTTTAAAGATTATTTTCATAAAATAATTTCAGAGAGTGATATATTGCCGGTCGAAACAGGACTTGATTAACACGACGAATCGGATGGCGTTTGTCGTAACACAGCGACGGCCGTTCGAGCTCCGGGTGTAACGGTCAGGCCCCGACGGCAATAATCAATAATCGTCTAATCACGGATCTAAATGTCCAGCGGCTCGCATAAATTGCGGATACGTCGGGCGCAGCGCCGATAAATAATGCATTCTATGAGCGCATCTCCCGCCGCGCGGCGCGTGCAATTTCCTGCGACTTTCCTGATCATCGATCTCACCTCTCTGCCTATCCTCTTTATCCTCCTCCTCCTCCTCCTCCCTCTTCTATCGGTCTCTTCCCGTCTGTCCGCATTCGATGCGTTTAAGTGCGCAAACGCACGTGCGTTTAACCCTTCGCCCCCTGTCCCCGTTCGGGACGCATTGTCTTACCTCCCTAGGCTGACCCTCGCGGGATCGTAGATCAACCAGGCTTCCTGGAGTAGCCCGCGGTATAAATCATCGGGCGTGCCGGTTAGCCTTAGCAAATTTATCGTCCGCGTCCGAGGCACTTAATTTATCAAACGGGACAACGAGCGGCACGCAGCGAAGCGGCGCGCGTACACCGTGCCGCTCGTCCGCTTGCGAAAAGCGAGCAAACCGACAAACGCTACCGCGCGGAATTCCGCGCGTAACTTACCGCAGTTTTCTGCGCGGCGAGAAAATTGTCATTCCAGAGGCTTGGTGCGAAATATTTAAATATCTCTTCCCGCGCGTGAGATTTATATATTTTACTTCTCTCGCTCGTCCTCTCGATCCATCTACGTCTTCGTGGGAGAGGCCGCGCGCACTTTCGCGGCGGACTTCGATACGCGGACGTATCGCTGTGATACTCAGCCACGTTTAGTAGATACGTCCGAGGAGGAGACTCCCCGGGGGAACGAGATATGAGGAAGAGAGGGTACAGAAAAATTGAAATTCAAAGTTACGGCCGCATCCTTGCGAAAAATCCTACTGCGCCGGGTGTGCGACGCTCTCACATGCCGCCGTCGCTGCTCGAGGAGAAATGAAATCCTGGCTGGTGCGGCCATCGAGCGCAATAAAAACGCTCGTAAAGAAAAGAGGTCATACGTATATAAACCCTCCCTTCACTTCCGTCCACCATTTTCCGTAGGAAAAGTACTATCATTGAATACAAGCCGGGACACTGGATACACAAAGTTTTACTGTTAACAATATTTCGATCTCGTTTACTATTAGTACAAACATCCATATATTAAATATTAGGTGAAGTAAAAAGTTCTGAGCGTTTTTTTTGCTTTATTTCGACGATGAAAACGCTCAGAACTTTTTACTTCACCTAATATTTCACACGGCTAATAAAGTGCCGACATATTCGATGGACAATTTTAAATGTTTAACTTTGTTCGTGAACCGACCGGGCAAACGTTAAATGAGAACGGAAATTACGTAAATGTTCATGTAAAATAAAATTATTATAATTACAAAGTTTCAGATTGATAATAATTTATTAGAGAGAGAAAGAGAGAGAGAGAGAGAGAGAAGAATTTATCGCAGTTATAATTATGTGATTGCACTTACTAGATACACCGCTGGATTTCGTAATACGTCGTCTTATCCGTGCGCGCTTTTCCTTCACATCAGATTTAAACACGCCAGCTTTCTCTCTCTGAGAGAGCGATCGCAGAAAAGGCCCCGGTCCTCTCTTTTATCTTTTCCCGCTCCTTTTATCGGCGTCATCTAACGCGCAGAGTCAATTAGTTAATGGCCTGCGGACATTCGTGTAATCAGTGCCACAGCGCGAATGAAAATATTGCCTGCAATCCTCGTGATTACGTTGATTATACACACACACACACACATCAGAAAAGAAGCGCATACGCGCGAAACTACGAAAATTAAACCGCGTTAATCGTCCGTGGAAACAATTGCAAATAAGAGAGATTGACGCGCGCGCGCGCGCCAGTCTAGGATTTTGCCGGTCTTTTTGTTTTCCGCGCAAAAGAATCCGGCGCAAAGAAAAAGCGGCGGTCGCGGAGAGCCGATTTCTCGTTAATATACTTCTTTTTCCACAGGATCACGTGCGCGTCTCCCGGCCGCGATGGTGTCAATTAGTTAATGGCGGAGCCGCGCTTAGGCAAAGCCACGTAAAATCGCGGCAATAGAGAAAGCGCATAGTGAATGTCGTGCCGATCCATTAAGCATATTGCGCAGCCCAACCTCCTAAGTTCCTAAAAAAAAAAAAGTAAAAAATACCTTGGATCGCACACGAAGCGAGAAATAATATTAATAGAGCGCACATGTAAAGCGCGTGATACTTGAATTAAAGCTCTCTCCTAGTCGCGATTATGTCAGCGCACGTGGCGTGTCAGATTTCCCGCCAAATGGATATTAACGAAATGCGAGCACGTATTGTTGGATATTTTGAAGCACACGATGAAAGGAAAATTGACGGTTTCGTAAAGCGCGATTTTTTTACGCGTTTTGCTCACGAAGCTTTATTCGAAAGCATATTTATCAGTGCGCTAACAGCAGTTTTCGAGACTGCAATACGTTCAATAGTATTAAGACTCGCGTACTGTTGGTACGCGAGTAAAGTACTTACGTATGTGCTTGTTGTATGTGTACTGCGATGTAAATAATTCGCGCATCGATGTCGCGTCTGTAATAAACTAAAAAAACCACCATCTCTTTCGTACGTTTTAATGACTAGTCGCTAACTAGTCGAGAGATTAATTCGGAAAGCGCACGAGTGCCAGTTTCTCATATCTGCGATAGACACATTTCGCGGGAAAAAAATAAATATCTTAATTAAGCGCTTGATTATATGTCATGCCGCGACTTGATTCTTGTTGAAACGAGGATGATTGCCGTTGAAATTCGTAGGACGACGTGTCGTCATGAATATTTCACGGACGACCACGTTTTCTAAATTGGTCCGCGAGACAAAACCGAGTATTTCCATTTGTGTTCTTCGGCACTTTGATTTCTCTCTTCCTTTCGTCCCGTCGCCACTTCGATTGCGAGTGTCTTCCCTCACTTTGATTTTAATTAAATGCTTTTTCGCTTCAAAGAGGCGCGCACCACTCCCCAACGGCAAGGAGTGTTCGTTTCTGCGCGCGATCGAAACGACCAAGATTCCGGTGACGGGGACATTTGTTTTCTTCGGATATAAACGAGGAAAGAATAGATCACTTCTGCCTTTCGGAACTTCCCGGATTGCCGATTAATCAAGACGTACCCGGCGACGAAAATTGCACAAAAGAACTTTGTTTGGAACAAGAGCCTAGAGAAGCCGCCGGCAATAGTTTTTTTTTTATTTTTTTTTATTTTCTCGCGTCGTTGCAAGAATGATTTTGTTTTTAACAAACAAAGAGGTTTCGGGTCTTCTTTTGCGACAAACAGAACATATTTCACCGTGTAATATCGACAAGTAATAAGACTTTTGTTACTTTTTAAAACAAAAACGTGGAGATGCCGCCGGCGATGTTTTTGGCTTCGCACTCGTCGTTGCGATGACAGTTATTTTGCCACGAATTATTTCTCTCTAAGGTTGTTTTTTTTCTTTCTTTCTCTCCTTTTTTCTCTCTTGAATGCTCTTTCGAGATTAATTCTAAGGAAAGCGCACGAGTGTCAGCTTCTCGTCAAACTCATATCTGCGATAGACATTTCGCGAGAAAAAAAGTTTTGCTGTTACACGGCCAGCGGGGAAAAACTTGCTGAATCCACTGAGGTTTTGTTGACAAAAAAAAAACAAAAACAAAAAGTTGAGTAGTCTTAGCAAGTTTCTCTTATCGGCCATACGCAGTAACTAATCTTCTTGCTATTTCAGCAAAACTTTTTTTTCCGTGTTTGAACTTCGAATCGAAACTTGAGTCGAACATACAGGCTACAAAAGAGAAAACTCCTTCCCCTTCTTCCTTTGGTGTCAAATAACAAAAGTTATGTTGAAATATAGATGGGATTTCATATTTTTCAAGACAGGAGTTTTTCTTAATGTAATTAAAAGAATTAATTGAACGTAAGTGCTCTTTTTGTTCCTTGATACAATTGCGTCGGGCGTTGGAAAGCGTCGCGAAGCGGATAATGGAATACGCGCGCGTATCTCGAGTTTATATCGCAGAGCTTTTCGCTTATGAAAAACGAGTTCACCGGGATTTCGCCGACGCGTATTGATATTACGGTTGATTTAACGCGGGATTAACTTTATCTAAAAATACAACTTTACTAATTGCGCGTTAAATAATCCGGGGAGTTATTATACGTGAGCATCCCCGGAATTGTTGTTAATTTGCATCGCGCATGTATACTGCAATTAAACTCGCGACGCGCATTAACAACCGTGATATTATATACATCCGACCGCGTATTGTTAAAGTTCGTAAAATTATGAACGCGAAAAGTTGCTACTTGTGCGTGCTGCCGGTCTAGCTCACGGTTCGAGCAAGCTTTTAATCCACTTGTTCTCTATACGCGGCGAAGTGACGCGGAACTCTTTAAAATTGACTTACACGCGAGCCTTTCAGACGTTTAAAACTCGCCTTTTCGCAACATTAACGCCATTCATGTAAATAAAGAAGTTTATATTTTTAATAAAAAAAAAAAAAAAAAAAAAAAAAAAAAAAAAAAAAAAAAAACGGGTGAAGACAACGAGAAAAGGGAACGTCAGAAATTTAGAAATTAAATGACTTATGATGTTTAGTGCAACCATTAAAACAAATTGGATGTAACTCGAAAAAGCACACATTGTGAATATACAAACTTTTGAGAGTTCCTTATCTTTTTTTTAAATATTTTTGTTTATATTTTTGATATTTTAATAAGTTTCATTCTTTGAATTTCAACGCGAGCGAGAAATTCCTACGACACAACCGTAAATAATCGCGTTGAAAACGAACGTTTTAAGTGTGTTACGCGACATATTGAACGTAACTCACGTTGCGACGTAAAAACTTAAAGGCCGATCGTATATCACCGCGTAGTCTATGCGTAACCAACTCTCTCTCTCTCTGCGAGAGAGTTTCGAGCGCGTACGTATATACGTATACGTATATATCGTTTACACTCTATATACCGATAATTTCTTCAAATCCACGTAAATTAAACTCTCGTTATTTCCGCAATGAATGTCACGGACGGAGTAATGTGACGTTAATGCGCCGTGACGTTAACAAGCTCAGAATTTATAAGTGTTAAGACTCCGCTCGCGAGCTATAAAACCGGAATAGTGTTCGCAACGAAAGTGCGATCGTTTTCTAAAATAACAATTTTATATTGTATAGCGTTTTTTTCAAAAGATGTATATTAATTTTCTCTTTCGATTAGATTGTTACGTCCGAAAAATTTACGCGTTACATCTGATTGTTTTTTTTTTTTTTTTTTATTCACGGTGTTAACTTTTTGTTGCGATCGATACGAAAATATAACAAATATAACACTTTTAATTTGAGTCGTTTCTGTATGATACTCGCGTTTGGTTGACGATAGAGTTCTCTGAGATGTGTCTGATAACGCGCGAGGCGAAAGGTCGATAAGCGTCCATGCGCGAAATCCTTTTAAGCAACGCCCGAGAAATCGCCACTCGTTGGTGTTTAACGGGAGTATTTATGGACGGAATCGACACCTATATTCCTCACCCTTCCGTGCTCATTCACGCCTCGCAAAATCTTCATGGTCTCTTATAGTCGCGAGCTCTTCCGCCATTTCCGAAGGTGAAATCAAGCGAAATGGAAACAACGTCTCAACGGCGGAGAAATCGTTATTCTCGAAGACGCAATCTGCAGAAAGTAATAAATAATATTCCATATACTCGTGATTTACGGCAAATATATTTGCGCCGTTTTTTGCGTAATTGTTTGACACACAGTGAGAATTACGAAAGTTATAAGAATAAGTTTTTTTTATAATACAGTCTTACTTCTATTGAATTAAACGCGTACAAGTCGGGATTGTGAAATGCATTGAAACGTGAAACGAATTTGCGCGAATTTTTATTTAAAAGTTTAGAAACAATTTGTCTCTTTTTTTTTATGAGAGTAAAATGAGAGTAATAAATGCTCGCGTTACACGTAGAAATTCTACGGCATTCCAAGTACACTCCAATTACATGTTTATAAAATTGCTTCTATCATACACACACACACATTTAACACGCGTATTTAATTTATTTATTTAATTTATTTATTAAATAATATACGAAATACATACAAGCATTATATTATATGTAGAATATATGTACGTGTATTTGTTCTCGTGTGTATGACAGTTAAGCAGAGAACACGCGTATTACAGGTATTACATTCGTGTATGTATGTATGTGTATGTAGATACGTACGTAAATATACGCGTGTACAGATCTCATACGTGATAGCTTATCAATATCAATACTAGACGGAGTTTGGATATAACTCTTTCTCGGATGTAAGAATAGACACATTTGCGTATAAATACATGAAGAACTTGTACGCAGTCATAAGATTTCCGACAATAAACTCTCATCGAGAGTTTATTTCTATAATATAATTACATGTAATATATTCTATAATATAATTAATATATTTAATATTTATTAATATATTTAATATTTATTAATATATTTAATATTATATTATATAATTAATATAATGTAATATAATATACTTTTTGAAATGCGGGATAGAGAACTAATCTGATAACTGATAACAGACAATAACTCTATCCTATCTAGCTAAAGTAAACATAATAGATAAAAAAATATACATATATATAATGTATCTATATATGTATGAATATATGTATTACATATGTATTGTATTTATTATATATATACATATATAACTTTTAGAAACGTAATTTATATTTTTAAATATTTTGCATATATTAAAAACAAAAAAACATAGACATTGATTAACACAACCATAAAACTTTCGCGATTTTGTAGACTTGTTCAATATCAATTAGTTCTGCTTGCTGAAACGCTGCTTTCACGATGAATGAATCTCGCGCTGAATGGCAAATCGTGCGCGCAAAGTGGAAACACGAGGACCCATTTGGCTTGTCGAATGACGACGGGAAGAAATGTTCGATCGATCGCTAACTCGGAAATGCGCCGTGCCGTTCCACGTAGTTTCCGCGACAGGAAGGCTTTTAATTAACGTCAGTCCCGCTAGCACGCTTCGATACCTATTTTGGAAGATACAAGAGCTTTACTCCGCCGCTCGCTCTGTCTGCGACGATCTATTCCCTATCTACCTCTCTCGTTCTTCCTCTCTGCAACGCTAATTACCGTCCTCGTTTCATCTTTTCTTTCGATAGGTATCCTGCCAGCCATGTACCGTCTTGTCCCGTCTCGCGCGTATTATGCTAATTGTAGATCATTATCTCAATCGCGTTTTAAACGCATTGCGCATTTATCGGCGCACACGCACGAGCCGCGAAACGAGTCGACCGAGTTTTATTTTCGTTATATCGCTAAAATTATTACACGTTCAAGGGAGTTTCTCGAACGAACCGTGAGAAACCGTCTCCAAGGAAACGCAGCGTTAGTTATTTCGAGATATAAACATATATTATACATTCGAATCAGAGTGACATGTTATCGACTACTTCGATCGTCCCGGGGATTTGAAGATATTTTCGTCAAAGTTCGGGGTCACTGCGTGAGCTCGTTATATCTGTCATCCGGCAGCCAATTATATCAAATCGCAATTTCCAGAGAGAAAACCTTCAGGAAAGTAGTTCTTACTAAGTTGTAGCATTTTCCACTTGACCTACTTTTGCCGCTGATTTAATTTTCGGTTAATGGGATACGCGGGAAGTACTGTTAATGTATAGTAAGTATCTTATCATATACCGTTGTGATAAGGTACTTACTGCAAGTAGTAAGTTATTATGATTGGCGAGAGAGAGAGAGAGAGAGAGAGAGAGAATTAGATAAAATATTATAAATAATTATATATTTTTATAATAAATAATCTTGCACGCAAGTTAAAGAAAAAATTAGTCTATCTCTTGTTCCATCATATCAATAGAACATTTATCTTCGAACTCGCTGAACGCTTGACGTGCGTGGATGCGTGCATCGATTCTCGAATTAGGCTTTAGAAAGATGCAAAATATGTGCTTTTCCCGTCGAACGACACGAAACCTAGAAACCATCTGCAACATCGAGGAGGAAGAACCGCGCCTCTCTTTCTCTCGCGCCGTTGTCGTCGCCATTTGTCTTCATCGTAATAACGTCCCTCTTCGATATCCCGATAAATTGTTATCCCCGTAATTGTATTCCGAACGTAATTGATTTCCTGGGAATCGTTTTTTCGCGGTCGTTTTTCTCACCCGTGACTCGGCGGCCGTATATAATCGATGGTTTAATAGCCCACAATAATTCTCGATATTAACGATCCGTGGGGATAACTTCACCACGGGAATAATAAACCCGTTTGTGTCTCGTCGGTGCGATCGACCGGTCTATACCAGGTCTCGTCATATTTTCCTTAGAACGAACGTACCTTTCACGTGGAGTTTACGTTTCCCGCTGAAGTCTCTTCGCGGCGCACCAACTGATATGGCGTCAATTACGCAAAATATTAGTTTTATGATAAAAAAAATCTTATTTTTCTTTCTCTTTCTCTCTTCTATGTTTTATTTTCTTCAACCTAGCGGATATAAAAGATCGAGTATAAAAAATTTTAATTTTTTACGAAATATAACTTATATTTTTTCAAAGCTCTGTAAAACTTTATTTCAGAAAAATTTCGTCATTCCGCGCATTTATGAGAGAGGCTTTCCGTGGGGAAAGCTCGGCTCGTTCGAATTCACTAGTCTTCTTGGGAGAAAACTCAAGTTTATTCTCGCGAAGGAGAACATTCGTGTCTCGCGTGCTTTCAGGCATAAAGAAATGCTCTGATTAACTTCCTCTCTCTCTCTCTCTCTTTTTCTCTCACTCTATCGTCCGTACCGCTCTCTTAATTATGAAAACGCAAATGATGTTTATTCGCGGATTTTTGCCGACGCGGTACTCCAGATCTTTTCGAATCTCCCACCCTTGTTTCGCGATGATAAAATCGATGGAGAGTCGGTTTCTTTTCGCAGGTTTTTCCCCCGCGCGCGACAGAAACGAGAGCGAGATATAAATCCGGCGCGAAAAATGCGAGAAGACGTTATATTCAGCGTTGCGATGAAGGATGCGCGCAGGCGGTGGTGGGAGAGCTGGACGAGGTAGAGATAGGACAACTTCGGGTAGTCGTCCTATCTCTACCTCGTCCAGCTCTCCCACCACCGCCTGCGCGCATCCTTCATCGCAACGC
>QVOB01007615.1:0-11309 GCA_014839585.1 Pseudomyrmex concolor | reverse complement strand
GATGGAATCACAACACAATACTAATATAACAAAAAGGCACATAACAAAGTAATTGCACGCACATTATCATCACTTCTTCTATTTTTTCTGCTCTATGCGGCATAAAACCCGGCGTGGCTCAAATCCCGCAGTTACCCTATATATAGAAAGAAATGATTGTATACAAAAAATAAATGTATTGTTTTAACATTCCTTCTACCGCAGTAAAAGTTGTAAGTGTAAACAAATAAACTTAATAAACAAACTTCCTTGATTAATTGTGATAAATTTGCTACTAGAATGATCACCTTTCATTGTTGTGGTTATTATATAATGTATTAACACTATTGTATTCTTGAATAAAATTTATTGGAGTTAAAAAAAAAGCTTCAAGAAACTTCATAAAAACGATTAAAAATAAGATAAAGATTATATCACAGAAGTCTCGCAGAAATGACTAATTATATTGAATGTTATCAAACATTCGTTGAAGCTCACAGATTTATGTGTGGATCTAGAACAATCACCAACAGAATGCAATGTTTCTAAAAATAAAATTATGCTCTGCTTTGGTGGAATTGTAAAGATGTTTCTCAAAATTTTCTGTACATTTCGTTGCTTCTTTATTGTTTTTAACGAGACAAGATGGTATATTCTCATTTCTTTTATCGATATATTTTACTTCTATCGCGAGTTTAAGTTTGCTAATGTAATAGTAATTGTAATAATCATCCGACATTTTGCACAAAACGAAGTAAGTACGGCGCGTTAATTATTGACCGCTATTTCAAATATAATCTCGATTCTCGATGTATCGAACGGATGACGCGCGAACCAATCACAGTTGGTTAGGTTTGTACTATCGATAACAGCTGATTCGTTTGGATTCATTCTATAGTTTCTTTATGCCTTTTTCTTACGAGTTCAGGGTCTTGTTGTACTGATCTTTTGTACTGAGACTGATTTAATAATCATAACAAAAATATCTTAAAGAATTCAAAATAATGAAATTAAAGTAATGAAGGAAGAAACGGACAAGAATTCTTGTCTTCAGAAAGAAGAGGGTGCGGATAATCGTAACGTGTGTGATATCTGTGGAGAAGATGGGAAACTCGCGCACTGTGACAAATGTTCGGTCTCGTATCACATACAGTGCCAGTAAGAAATTAAATAATTCTCTCATATTTATATTGAAATTTTAAGATTGATAACTAGTTCGGTCCATTGTTTTTTCAGTTATCCTGCATTAGATCTGAAAGATATTTCTACTGAAGAACAGGTGTGCCGCGTCTGTTTTGCTCGTGAAAAGGAGACTAGGGATGAAGAAAAAAAAGAAAACAAGAAAGAAATATCTGCTTTAGAACTGTTAGCAGTGGCAGCGTCTGTAATAAAGTCAAAAGATCTTGAATCGTCCACGTTGCCTGTAATGTCTCTTGAAAGTGATGGAGTGAAACAGCTGATGAAACATGAAACAGCTGATGAAACAGGTAAACAGTTGAGTTTTTCATGGGATAAACATATATGAGGCATGTTTTTGCCAACATATAATATTTTTGTACACAAGTTTTCTATTAGAGTGGAGAGAAATTTATATAGTAAACATAAAAACATTCTTTTTCTTCTAGTTGAAGAAAGTCATACTTTGGACAATAACTTAGTAGTCTCACTGCCAGCACGTTCATGTTCTCAATGTGGACGTACATGCAGAAAAGTTCCATTAATTGCATGTGACTATTGCCCATCATACTTCCATCAAGATTGTTTGGATCCACCACTGACTATCTTTCCCATTAGCAAATGGATGTGTCCTAATCATCCTGACCATTTGATAAAGCAAAATCTAGCAACTTCTTGTCGAGTGACAGAACGTATGAAGCTCTGGGATGAATATGTGAATCAGCCGCTGGATCAGTGTGCGATAAAACTGGACTTTACGCATAAAACACGTACTGTCAATCCGTCATTTCGTGCAAAATTGATAACAAAAGGTCGTCCCAGAGTAAAAGTTCCCAGCAGTATAAAATTCTATTACAAGAACCCGGTGCGAGTAAGTCCTTCAAATTGTTCCCAAAGTAATCTTACGTGGTCTGCAAACGCCACTGTAAATGAAGATAACCAACATATAGATTTTGAAGAAACAAATAATATTGAGAAAAACTCAACTAAAGAAACGGAAAGAACTCATGAGATAAAGAGGGAAAGAGAAGAATGTGATGAAACTATAAATGAAGAAGAAAATGAGCAAATCATCTCAGATAAGTGTGATAGTAGAACTGTACTAGGTAATTACACACAATGTGCCAACTTCGAATCTCACATGAGACAATGTGGTTATGACATTACGGAAGATATCAAATTGTTAGAAAGACCAGTGTTGGAAGTATTAGCGCAACAAAGATTAAAACAGATACTAAATGCGGAGAGTTATAAGGAGAACAATTGCCATAACAGAGCTAAAGCCGCACTGTTTTCTTTAAATCCCAAACCTAATCCACCAAGTTTTATGACTTGTGGAAACTTTGTTATCGGCAATGCTCCGAACTGTGACTTAGTTTTAACTAATTACGGTAACTGTGAATTTACATCTTCTAAACATGCAGTTATATTTTTTGATCTGGTAAGTAAAACAGCGTTGAAATTTCTCTTTTTCCTGATATTCGTATTTGCTTTTTTTTTTTATTTTTATTTTTTTTATCATAGGTGTCCAGCTGTTTCGAATTACTTAATTATAGCGAATACGGAACAATAGTAGACAATGTGCTATATTCTTGTGATTATATTCCCGAACAAACGAAAGAAGAAAGATTTGAGAAAGACGCACGCGCTACAAAAGAAGAAGAGACCTCCGAAATAATAAAAATGATGTTACACAAGGAAAATGTGGTATATCTGCAAGATCATGTCCACAAGAGCAACAAGATCTGCAAGTGCAACATAAAAAATAATCAACGTTTACAGGAAGGATGGGAAGGAAGCGCTGTTATCGCACACGGTTCGATCATTAGTTTCGGATGTATTATGTTTGTATTTAACGTATTGAACACGCATATAGATACACAAAGTCAAATGTTTTAACTATATTTTATATAGTTGTCTTTTTTTTAATATACAGTTTGTAATTGTCAAAAATAAAACTACTAAATTATATCACAGTATTTAAGGTAAGCACAATATTGGAGGTAGAATTGAGCTCATCTGATTCAGCTGGTGTCGGTATCTCCCGATTCATTACTATTGTTTCTAAATTCTGTGGCAAATCAATTCCAACTAGCGCAGCCAATATACTTTTCTTTGGCATCCCGGCATCCTTCCTTTTTTTTCTATACTTTACTCCGGTCGATCTGGTCTCTTTCGGTTTCTCATGAGATTGAATGTGTTTAATTAATCCTCGTTTAGACACAAGTGCCTTAGAACACACGTCACAAACAAATTTCTTTTCGAGATGAGTAACTCTTATATGATTTTCCAAATTGGACTTGTAAAAGTATGTTCTATGGCACTTGTCATACGGACATGATATACTTAATCTGTTCTCAGAATGTGTTTTTATGTGATTGACCAATCTAATTTTAAGAGAGAAGACTTTATCACACTTGTCACACTTATATTCTGAAACAAAAAAATCAAGAGATAAAGATGTATTACAATAACTATCCTTTACTATAATATTATTTATAGTATATTTATTTATTTTTTTGTTAATGTTAGTTTATACACCTGTTTTATGTTTCGTTTTTTTATGTGCACACAGATGTAGCCATTTTTCAAATACTTCTGAGCATTCAGATACCGGACAAGGATAACTTTTCTTGTGTACTTCTTGATGTTGCCTGAATCTATTGCGCATCGCAAAAGTTTTGGGACATTTATCGCATTGATAAATCGTAGGACCTGAATGGATGTGAATATGTTTCTTTAGATGACGTTTGTCATTAAAAGTTTGACCACATTCTTGACAGATAAGTTCTTTATCCTTTTTATGTTTTATCATGTAATGACGTTTAAGATTGTGAAGATATTTACATGACAGTGCACACTCTGTACATCTGAAAATTAGATGTAAAAAAGAATGATGAAAGAAATCAATATTTGTATGTTCATTTGTAACTTCAATATTTTGTACTTACTTGTATATTTTTATTATGGCAGTATGTGTTTCTAAATGTCTTTTTAAGTATGTAGAATCTGTATAAGACTTTGTACATCCTGGATGAGTGCATGCATAAGGTCTCTATTATACATATATATATATATATATAGATATTTGTTAGTTACACATATATAATACATATAAAAATATACATATTTCATATATAAAAATATAAAAATATTTATCTTATATAATCATATATTTTATAAGTATTTTTTTATTCTATATATTTAATATATATTACGTTATTATATAATTTTGTTATTATATAATATATAATATAAAATATATTTTATATAAATATAATAGTTGATTTTATTTTACTTTACTTTTACATACTTCTCCCACGTGTAAACGTATATGCCTCTCTAACCTCCACGGTCGTTCGAACATAGCATGACAGTCAGGATAAGTGCAATTATACTTTTTGTTTTCTTTAATATTGTTGTTTAGATTAATGTTCATCGCGATCTTAATATCATTGTCTTGAACTTCTACTTGACCCATTTCAATATAATTAAAATATCAACTAAATCAGAACCAAAGGCTTTTTTTAAAGTAGCGACCACGTTTTGGAAAATCGGACTGTGTGATTCCGAACAAACCTGTAATCTGCAGTCAGTGCAGCTCCAATGCAGTGAAAAAGACCAAACCTTTTTGTATTCGACATGACAGATCTTCCAATCTTCGCGCAAGATCAGCTTGGATCAGCTTTACACACAGAATCTCTCGAGCAAAACACGATGAAATAAATGAATGTAACTTCGTTAAGGTGGAGTTGGACTGAAATTTTATCAAAAAATTTTTGATCATTAAATACTATTTGAGGTAAAGTGTGTCTATTACTAATTGTATTGAAATCGCGGACAATGTATTCGGCGAATATACGCACCGGTGTAACACGCGCTCTTCGTATGCAAAGGAACGTGCACGATAACGCGACGTTAGTCGAACAGTGCGAGGAAATTATAAATCGAAATCCACGAAATTTAGAGCGGTTGAGAATAGCGAGAAAACCTCAAGGTTATCATCTCGAAGAACCCGGACACTCATACTGGCACAAGTACTTATAATAAGTTGATATTTGTGATATTTTAATCATTCATTTTTGTAATATATATATATATCAATGAATAATTTTGTTTTTCGCAATTGCGTAGGTTGTTTGTGATCAAAAAACCTCGATATATCGTCGCAGAGGTCCGCCACTTCGAAAATGGACCAGTTATCACAGTATCTAGCAACGAATGGGCACTGAAGAAACAGTTGTATCGGTACAAAAATGTTATTTAAAGTTATTGAAAGTGTTTTTTTTCTTTCTTACGTGTATTCACTCAATATTTATTTAAATGTTCCAGATGTACTGATGGCTCAGCTTACATTAATGTCGCACGCTTGTTAACTCTACGTTGTTTGGAATCTGGAATCTGTGAAATGGAAGTTGATTCCAAATTAAAGGGAGAAAAGTGCGAGTTGTTACTTAAAGAACTAGAGAATGGTGGAATTATTCTGACCGAACCACCGGTATATAACTATCCCAATTCTTTGGATAGATATAGACCAGAAAAGCCATGGGAGATTCATGAATAATATTTGGTCAATATAAATAAACACATGAGCCAACAATGTGTATATCACGTAAGTTGTATGTACAATATAACACATTCGCAACGTAGTCCTACGTCATTTCAAAATCTGTAGCTGAAGACCTGCAACATCTATGTCATTTTAACATCTATTTTTATTTGTTTAATAAACACAGTGTGGTATAAAGCAATGTTTTGTCTATTTACCACTCATAAGTAGCAAAACCTTGCGGTCTTCAGATATTGTCTCGCTTTTTCGCCGGTCGCGAATGTGTTTTGATAGTTTCTTCAAATTAAAATAAAATTATAGTAATCTGGTTATAATATACATATGTTTTATTATTGTGTGAATGTTTATTCATCGTAAAATGCCTAATGCGGCATTTTACATTTTGTACATTGCAGTAACTAAGAATAAAAAATCAATAAATAATTTGTGTTGCGTGGCACACTGTTAAATAAACATCTAGTCTATTAGAAGACAAAGTTGCTATATCTGACTTATGAATTAGATCGTTACTGAAGACAAGTATGTTTTACACAGATCAGATGATTTGCATTGTGTTATAATTAGAATGATGTCATTCGTGTATCAATTATAATAGAAAAGTGATTTTTTACTTTACATTATATAAATATACACACATCACATTATGTCTCACTACACAAAGATAATATCTTAAAAAATCTTAAGAAAAATACATTAGTGTTATATTACCAAATGAATTTACTTTTATTAAAAATATTTTATTCGTGAGATAAGCATGAAAGATTTTAATATGTTATTGTTAAATTGTATATATATATATATATCAATAATCGCTCTTAATTAATATATACTGATGTGATTACAAGTAGTTACATCAGAATATATTCATCAGAATATGTGATATTTTTTTCACGGAAGACAGTACGATTCATATTTATATTTTTATTATTTTTTTTTTTTTTTTTTTTTTTTTTTTTTTTTTTTTTTTTTTTTTTTTTTTTTTTTTTTTTTTTTCGTACGTTTGTAGGCCGCAATCAAATCATTTCCGATATGCAACAACTTAACCCTCTTTGCACAATGGAGTCCACAAAGAGAGCCCAATTTTTCTGCATTTACTTTTGAATTTTTATTTTTCTTGCAAAAAGATTTTAATATTTCGCTTAAGTGTCGCTTCTACATTAACGTGGAGATCTTATCTCAGAATTTTCTACGATTTTTTTTTAAAGCCTACAACAGTAAGAAAACAGATCTGGAACTCTCAGACTCGGTTATGCAGACGGTGTTAGCAAAAATCCACATTGCAAACGGAGAATTAATTTTCTCATGTACAACACATACTGTCCTAATATGCGTTTTTGTTCTTATTTTTAATAATACTGCATAAACAACTATACAGTTATAAAAATGAAGAAAAAAGTTTTAAGTTTTAATTAAATTAAGTAAGGGAGTAATTACGTATTTTAACACTTTGCTGACCGAGTCACGAGTATACTCGCGTTTTCATGCTCGAAACGTTGCTGACCGATCAACTCGTGTTTGCACTTTACATTAGTTTATGCAGTTTTTAAACCTGAAAGCAATATGAGAGCGTTCTTAAGGTCTGAGCACAATAAAGAAAATATTAAGAATTAAAAACAAAGGTTAAATGTAATGCACAATGCGAAAAAATAAAATATAACATATAAATGTGTATAAATATAGGCATGCAGCCATGACATACTTCCTATATTTATGTTATATTTTATTTTTTGTCATTGTTATATTACATTTAACTTCTATTTTTAATTCTTATTGCTAATGTTTCTCATATTTTCTCTATTGTGCTCAGGCCCTTAGTTATCTTATTATTAGCCGAGATTGTTTTTAGCTAGGGTAATAGCCGGTCGGCAAAGTGTTAAGAGAAAAGGAGAGTGATATATAACGTGTTTTGTGTCACTTAAACTTCATTGACTGTAAAATGATAATGCCACTGTTACAGAATAGTATAATGAATGAATATCCATGTAGGCGCCTTAAGATCAGAAACAAGGATTATAAAATTAATAAATAATAGCATGTGTTTTTACTTGCAAGTGTAAATATCGATATTTTTCACACAAGTCTTACATTCGACGAAACAACACCAGTGAAATTTGCAGTCGCATCTTTCTCTAATAGTCGATTTCTGCGTGTTGTATCCTCTGCCGCAACAAAGAAGATTGCAGCCATCCATGCCGGATGAGGTCCTGTTGCATAATCTGCCTTGTGTGCCTATTAAAAAAAAAAAAAAAAACAAAAAAAAAACAGTTTGCTAGTTTGATAGTTACGTAAAGAAAAAACTAGAAAGAGAGTAATAAAAGTTACACAGAAAAAAAAAATGACTTATCCTCAGAAACAGAACACTTGTTCGCTACCTAATGATCCTAATGTATCGTTTGGAAGACAGTAGTTCGGCGAATCATCTAGATAAATGAGATCACTGGCAGTAGGCACGGAGAATCTCGGATCGCGCATGGATAAACGACCTCGCCGATTTATTTTAACTTCGGTCGCGCCGTCGTACTTGTCTAACAAAAAGTCTCCTGAAAATGTAAAAAAAAAAAAAAAAATACAACGCGTTGATTTTTTTTATGGGTTTTTGTCGTATTTGGACTGCCAGTCGTAAAAAGATCGCGGCACTTACCAATTTCGCGAAACGACGCAAGCTGTTGCCAGCAAGTGATGAGGCTGCAGCTTCCGGAAACGCCGTGACATTTGCACGTCACCTTGGACCTTTTGATGACGGCCTGTGGAGAAATAGATGGACAACACACACACACGTTATGTTTCGTAAAATGGCAACAAGTTAGTTCAGCATGACCAATTCAAATGTTGAATCTCGAAAAATCGATACGCCTCTTGTACGTTTGAGGACGCGACATTTAAAAAAGAAATTTCTCGCGTGTGCTGGACTAAAAAAAGAACGAACTTTACCCTGCGTCCGGCTTCATTGTTGTGCAGATTCATCAAGCTTCTGCCCTGTTCCCGACTGCCTTTCTTGAAGGTACGTTCGCGTTCCCGCACGTCAACGAACGCCTGCGTGAATCTGTAAATGTAGAACAATCGTACTTGTCGCGTACTTTGTACTCTAAAACAATATGAACAAGCAAAGATTTTCTTGCGCATTATTACTCTTCCTCTTTTTTTTTTTTCCAAAAAACCATATAAAATTCTACACAAGCTACGAGCGTAGGTACTTACTTGTAACCGTATTCGAGATTATCCCCGCATCCACCCCAGATCCAATCTGGATTTAGACTTCTGGGCCTGTTGCTCCTCGAACAACCGCACGACGATAGCTGACCGTCTCGGCAAGATCGACTGATCGAGTAGACCACGCCAGCAGCGGTGATCGCATGAACAAACGCGGTTTCTCTGCTCGCTGCAATAATTAATAATTATTTAAAAAAAAAAAAATGTTTAGAGACAAATTATACATGGACAAAAAATATTTCTCTATCACTACGATTCTTGAAGATCAAACAGATGGAAGTGTTACCTATTCTAAGTATTGGACCGAACACAGTCTCGTCATGGACTGTGGAACAGTTCCATCTTCTGTCTCTGAACTGATGCTGACATTCTATAACGCCGTACTTCGCGCCCTTGGCCACGCTGGACATGTGATCCACGGACAGCTGACAGAGCTTTCCCTGGCCTTGGGACAGTCCCTTCAAACCGCAGATCGCGGAAGCACTCGCCTCCCCCGTCGATCGGGTTGCTTCCAATTGCGGAAGATGTCGCAGACCCAGGTTTCTATTTACACGCATTTAAAAAAACTTTCAAAAGTATTTTTGCTAAGTATTTTTGAGATTATTTATATTTTTCAGTTCAAAAGTTTTTTTAACGCACTTTTCTTTTTATAGAACTTCGAGATCGTTGTTTTATTCACACCGTTTATAATTTTATCGCGACCTATAGCATTGTGAGCGACGCCACGACACGGTCCCCAACTCCTG
Organism: Pseudomyrmex concolor; assembly: GCA_014839585.1. Taxonomy (NCBI): domain Eukaryota; kingdom Metazoa; phylum Arthropoda; class Insecta; order Hymenoptera; family Formicidae; genus Pseudomyrmex; species Pseudomyrmex concolor. The sequence continues at coordinate 1,628 of QVOB01007615.1, read as the reverse complement.
GAGATTTGTTACGCCGATTATATAAATTCGGTGCGGGGTTGACGCGCTATCGTCCGTGGGCGCGGAGTGGATTTTCTCTCGACGGCGCGCGGGGTCCTTAATGGCACATTTGTGAGTCAACCGAGCGAGATGATGGAACGGTATCGTCAAAGGCAGAAGTCGTGGCCGGAAAAAGAAGAATAACCCAATCTGAAATTCGAAACGGGCGAGTGTCCGCGTACGAAGGTATCGTGTAATAACGCAAATCCACGTTACAAATCGCGCATTTCGTGCACCAATTGTCAAAACAAATTGCCGAATATTCGCTTATAAGTAAGAGTATATATACGCACATTCGATCGATTTGGTCAATTTCCGAAGCATTAATAAGCGATCATTTTTGCAACTACAAAGCATTAGTAAAAAGTGCGAAAATCATATAAACGGATTTGAATTAGACACTTCTGAAACGAGCAATTTAAAAACAATCAAACTTCAATTATATTTTGCGTCGGATCTACTGTCAATCGTGTTCGTTCGGATGGCGATTTACACGGTGCCTTAAGCCGCGACAACCTGCACGGCTACTCGATGCAATCCGGACGACCTGTCCGAGCGTGACTCAGGTGAATACTCAGGTGGAGGTTGTTGGCAATGTGATGCGACCGCTTAAGATGTAGGTATGAACAGCGCGCATTTATTTCTGAAGAGTAGAGATAGCGCGTAAAATTTATCTTCATTAAATTTTACAAATAATAAAATGACACACGTTCCTCAATATAAAATAATAAAATATTCATCTATCGAGTTGACATAAGTGAAAAAAAAAAATTCATCCTCCGGTTTCTCGTCACCGTATAAGAGCGAAGACGCGCGAATATTTCCCGCCGCATGTTCTATCGAAATATATATCGCCCGTATAACATCCCCGTTTTCTAAATGTTACAGCGAGGAATATTGTAAAAGCCCGTGCAAGCATATCTAGGGAGTGTGTAATAGACGACATTAATATTCTCGAACACGCTCGAGCGGCGATATATCATCGGTTTTACACTCCCCTAAAACAATGGCGCGGACATTTGCGAACCGGGAGAATGACGATGGAAGAGCTGAAACGGGGAAGGGAAGGGAGGGAAGGGGGAGAAAGAAAGAGCGATAATATTTCGACGGGGTACGGCCCACGCAACGCTCGCTCGTATACGTACACCGAAGCACCGGAGCCGCGCGTCGTCGTGGGCCGCCGCGGGTCCGAAAAATAATGCCCCGTGTCTCCTAAGAGATTGCGGCTACATCCGCAGTGCCGCGCGTTCGTAAATATACGGGGTGTCTCGAGGCGATTAGCCGCAGGTGATTGGATTGAAATCGTCAGTATTGTCAATGTCTGAACATCATATCGATGATTTTGAAATCTGTGAAGATAAACGTGACAACTTCGAAGATAAATGTTTTTTGCTTAATTAGGGTGAAAACCCCAGTGCTCGGCCACCCCTCCCCCCAGTATTCGGCCACTTTGATTTTTAAACTCAAATAATAACTTATGACATGAAAAATGGATAAAACGCTTATTTTATATTACATTCTTATTATTCTAGTTGTGAATGAACACAAAAGTAGTTTTATCAAATTCAAACAGTGGCCGGCCGACTACC
>QVOB01007611.1:0-11056 GCA_014839585.1 Pseudomyrmex concolor | reverse complement strand
CGCTTTTGATACATGTGAAAGAAAAATAATTTCGGAAGCGCTCTGTCATGTTAAAAATATCTTTAAACTGCAAAATGTTTGTTTTTCATGATTTGTTTTTTTCAAAAATATCTCAGAATCTTTCATCAAACTTTCATAGAGAAACACATACACACATACTCACTCTCTTTCTTTGTGTGTATGTATGGAAAAGCGCATTTGCGATTTCGTGCACGCTTTCGTTCGCTCGCTAAAACACATTTCGCATTTTATGTCTATTTTATCAACGTTATTTTCGCGCGGCAGCTTTGCAGAACTCTTTTACCATTTGAATAAACTGGTGATGATGTGTTTACGGGTCAACGTGCAATGTGCAAATTGTTTCGATTTATCTCGTAATAAATCTGATTGGCACTTTATTTCCATTTTTCCGGAGCATAATAGACCTCTTCCATGCATCGGCGATTCCATGCCCCCCCCGTGTGTTTCACCTTGTCAGCATGCCGGTGGTGTTGTTTTCAAAAAGCGAAGGGGGCGAACGCGTATCACACACACACATTCTCGCGCGGGCGCGCGCGCGCTAGCCGAATTATTTTGATTTATCTCGCGTTTCATTAATACGTCGTGAAACGTTATTTTGCCCTCGTTTTTTTTTGTTTTTCCGCGCACAATGCGGCATGGGGCGCAATCTATTTGCTTTTATTCCGGTCGGTCGGCGTTCTGTTGTCATCAGCGTTGCACCCGCTGATGTTTCGCAATATTCGCGCAAAATATCCGTGTAAAATGTGCACCACGCTGTTGCGATCTGAAAATGCGCCCGCAGATCCCACCCGACCCCGATGCGCGTTAATTAATTTCACCGGAAAATCTTATCAACCTTTTAGCGCGCTCGTTTTTTTGCCGAAGATTATACGCGGATAATTAATCTTCCTATTACTTCGGGAACAAGCTATGTCCTTCCCGTGAGCGATAATTTCAGCGATTCTCTCTTATATGCGGACATTTTGTATAATCCGCATTTCTCCGGGAACATACAATCGCGGAATTTTTAATCGAAAAATTCGACGATAAAACGTTCTATTGGCTAAATTTAAGCAAACATGTGTAATTAACAAGATGTTCATTGCCACGAATATTGTCGACAAATTTGATTTTGTTAAAATCACTCTAATATAACAATATCCATCTAAAAAAGTTTACAAAAATCGTACAAACAGTTGCTATGCATGAAGAGAAAAGCATCAAGTTAAAAAACATTAAACAATTGTAAATAAACGGTAACGCACGTTTAAAACAATTTTTTTTTTAAATCACGTTGCACACGTAATAGTTTCTAAATTTCTTTTTTACACGCACAGTCAACGGCTGTATTTTCTGATTTTATCAAACGTTTAATCGAGTTGGAACGAACGCTCAATTTACATAGTAGTGTTGATTTGACGTTTTCGAATCACTATTGTACTGGCAAACTAAGTAAAAAACGGCATTGTAAATTTTCCGTGAAATATTTAGTTTTCATCAGTTCTAACGCTCTCGTATGTACAACAAACAAAATTAGATGTATGTTTTGCATAAACCAGTCGATGTATATTTAGAGTTCAAACAGCATCGACCTGATTATCGGTTCTCCTTCTTCTTCTCTCCCATTCCCTCTTTTCCCCTCTCTCTCACAGCCAATCCCATTCGCGAAATTATCATATCGCATCGCAGACTCTAATTGGCTAACAAGAGGGACAGAAAGAGAGAAAGAGAAAGAGAAGAGAGAGAGAAAGAACGACAGAGAGCAACGTTCTCGTTGCAGGATCAAATCGACGTTCCGTTTCTCGTCCCGAAAATTTCAAACAGTAAATTGAAACTGTTTTTGCGGAATGGCGCTTAATTAAATTGCCTGCCGGACTCCGGTAGCGGCGCGTATTCGCGCGCAACGCGAGGGGATGAGGCAGCGTCCGGGTGCGAGGAGGTGCTCCATGCGGCGGAGGAGAGGAGACGAGAGCGAGCAGACTTTTAAAAGCGCAGCACGTGTTGCGACCGCATACAGCGTCACTCGTTTGTTGGGTTTCAATTATAAAAGGACGCTTCGAACGCTGCTTAATAATGCATCAAATTTCAAAATTGACAAGACCTCACTCGTTAAGGCGTCGCGCGTTGTGTTTCCCAAATGAGCTCCATTCAACTCGATTCCCATCAGCGTACAGGCAGCTTCTCCAGCGTTCGTTGGTCTTTTTCTATTTTTCGTTCCTAATTATCTCGTGTTTTGTGCGAGGATTTATTATACAAAATTTGGTCCAATTAACTTACTTATTTAATGCTTACTCTCGAGAGCGCTGATGTTCCGGATCGAAATTTTCTCAAAACGATACAACAAAGAATTTCGTGTGCGTTAAATGAGACCTTTTTTAAATAATATTTTCTTTACATAAACGATTTACACGGTCTTACATAGCGGTACATCATTTAAATCGAGTACACACATTTAATACTTTAATATCTTAATGCTTACGCAGTAAAATTCTTTTCTTGGTCGATACGTAATCTTTCTTTGGTTTTTGCAGGAGGATCCGGGACTCATTCCGCGACTTTGCAAAGGAATCTTCTCGAAGGTTGAGGAGGAGAACGAGCGCGAGAAGAGCTATCGCGTGACTATTAGGTAAATGTATTGTCCGACAAACAACTTTTCGAAACTACATTCAGGAAAATAAACACGAGTGTGCAAAGTTCACCGCATAAATCCGCGACTCTAAGAGTAAATTTCCTTGTTTAGATTTGCTTCGTTCGCATAAAACCCGGAAGAGAAAATAACCGCTCGGTAAAGTGATTTAATGATTATTATTAGAAAGTATATGATAATCCTCGATATTCTGATATCGCGGCCTAACGTAATAAGAACATTGGCGAACATTAGAAATTGTCTTTGATACACCATCGAGGAAGGAAGGAACTTTTCGATCGTTACTTAAGATGCTCGAAGTACACCGATAGTTCGTACTAAATATTCAGGAAGATGCTTGCGCGCAAACCGCGCTCTACGTGCCTTTTTCTTTTTACGAAAGTTCGCTCAGCCTTGCCGCCTCGATAAAATCTGCTCGCGTCCTTTTATTTTCCCTGCGGCTGGCCGCTCTCAAGCATCGCCTTGTGAATTTTCCTCGCATATTATTAATTCTTTCCAAGCGTTCAGCAGTTTTTTGTTTTTAGTTTCTTTGTATTGTCCAATTTTTTTTGTATTTGTTTTTTATTCGGCGAGTTTGCGGAGGTAAAATTAAAAATATATATATTACATTTCAATTGCACCTGCGTTCTTATCTGCGTTCTTATCTGCGTATGAGAGACGCTTCTTGTGCGGAAAAAGACAAGCTCGCGAAATACGCTTTAATATAATCAGAAATATACGATATTGTCATTGTTACAACATTTTGGAAACTGGTGTTTCAATTTAATCACACACCGTGCGAGCCGAACACAGAGATAGCCTTCGGAGCGCCGATAACCTGTCCGCCTTGATAACTGTGGGAAAATCAGCACTCTCGGTGCCCTTTCCTCGCGCAAACACACCAGGTGAATACATATGTACAAGCGAAATGTGGATACACAGGATGATCGAGAAGTCACGAAACTCGCAAATGTAAACGTGCTACGCGCTATACGTGCAACGATATTTATGGAAACGTATATGAATAATATAAAAAAATTGTTACAACAACGAATGAGCGTCGTCGGAACGCTAAACAAGATTTACAGTCATCCCGCTCGTTCGCGCGTGCTCTCACGGAATTATGTTATCAAGATAAAAAAGTTATAGATGCAGTTAAATATCGCGAGCCATAAATAATTTCGTCTTTTATGTACATTATATAACATTTTTTTTTATAAAACTGTGTGTGTATTGTATGTCGCCGTAAAACACCTTCCCAGCGGAATAATTAAAATATGTTGTATCGCATTTAGTAACTGGAATAACTGTGACAATGGAATATTTGACGTCATATGTCATTGTAGCACGTATTATACAATATTAAGGTTACGCAGTGTTGTTACAAATTAACTTGTAAGCCTGTGCGGCTTCTCCGATCATCCCCCGTATGTCGACTATCGCACTATACTTGATGCGAAACCCGCGCATATACCCAACGAAAACATTCACGGCTGTCGGTCAAGGCCCGCCAATCGGCGTGCTTTTATCTTCCATTATCATCGATAGCATCGAGCTCGTTTCCTTTCGTGTCGACGATCACAAGTCGTTCGCGGCGCCTGATTCGCCATCGCGAAAATCGCGCGGTTCGTACAACAATAACGTCGGTGCCCCAGCACACAGCGAGGAGAGAGAAAGAGAGAGAGAGAAAGAGAGAAAGAGCTTTCGGCCAGCAGAAGCTCCCACAAGTATAATAATGACAAATTGATACTGCATCGAATCGCTGCGGGATTTGCGAAAATCGTTTCGCGTGTTCCACCGATCTATTGCCTTCGGCGCGCGGATTTACTATTTATTCCGCTTTAATCGCTTTCACATCCTCGCGTCCCGTATTCCGAAATAGTCCGCACTCGCGGGAACAAATCGGTTGCGATAATTGCCAATCGGCAAAAATCCGCCGAGACACACCGCGCCCGCGGTTCGTGACGCGAATAAATGGATAGTAGTTCGACTTAGCGTATTTTTGGCAGCCGTTGAATTTGCAACCGCCGAATAAAGTCGAGGATTAATTAAAAAAAAAAAAAAAAAATTACAACCTCTCGCTGACATTTCTTCGACGCGTAGAAACATTAATATGCGCGAGCTTGCTGCAGTTGAATTCGTGACGGAAGATTCTGAATCCTTTAATCGTATAAAAAAAATTAAAAAAAACTATTGTCCATAAAATTCCAAGAAGATGCAATATTCGAAAACATAATATTCTAGTAATTAAATAACTTAGATGAAAGACAATTCGCGCAAGATAGAATCTTGAGATTTAAAGGAGATTATAAAAAATCTTACCAAATCTCTTCTTTAAATATTACAAAAATTTATTATCTAATTATTTGTAATTGATATATTTGGCGATTATGATATTATAGCGAAAGCCGTTCAACGCGAGAATTCAAAAAAGTCTAGGAAAAAATACTCGAATAAGGTGAAGGGTTGCAATGAGCGGTGGAAGGGAGAGACGATAGACGTAGAGTCGAGCGGGCTTACGAGTCGCGAAGGCTTTGCAAGCCCGGTCTGTTGGCCTGAATATGTCTTGCAAGCTCAGTGCCTTGTGACTCGCAATCCCAGACGGACGCGATCTCGCTCTGCAGCCCGGGTAAGAATGCACTTCGGGGACGCGCATCGCCGAATTTCCTTGTGTTTCGCGCGAGTTTGACTTCCCGAGAATTCGCACGATCTCGCCCGACACATTGACTCCCGCACGCTAAACGCTTTGGATCTTTGGATTCTGCGATCCTCGAATCTTCGGAGACTCGCTGAATAAAATTCCCAAAGTTGATATAATTGGTATAAAGTTTTCTACGTCTCTGGAAAAGATATTAAATTTCGCATATTTGTATAGTTTGTTAGATTCCTGTGTGAATCGGTAGATATATCTCGCTTCTGCCTTATCTTGATGAATTCGCGAATTCTTTCTTAGATAGTGTTGCACTTCGATTATCGAACGCCGCTTCTTCCTTTTCTTTTGCGTGGCTCTTGCGGAATGAGGCAAACGTGATGGCCCGCGAGGCATTTGCATGTGATTAGTATTTTCTTTTTTGTTTTTACAACAACAATATGTAGAATCGCTTCTTTGATTGTCTGCATTTTCCATATCTTGTTTGTATCAAACAGAATGTACGATTTTACAAAATTTTGTAATAATTGAAAAAAATTACAACGCGGCGAGTTGTCAAATCCGCTCGAAAATAAATGACAGAAGATTATAAACGGCGTTAAGGTTTTAAATCACATAAAAAATAAATTGTTTCATTATCGCCGTTATTATATGCGCATATAATTTCACAAATATACATGAACGGCGGCTTCGTTTCGCGTTCAATTAATATCTCTCTTCCCTCCCGACAATTAAGCGCGGCATTTTATTGCGCGCGGGAACGGATCGATCGGAGAGATAAAGTATAAATGATAAACGGACTTGGTATAATGAATACGATGAAAAAAATTTTCAATAGTACATACGTTCTTTTTTTTTTTTTTGACTCGGATTTTATTTCAAGTCTTGAAATACTAATGACCTAAAGTGAATATTTCGCATATTCAATAATAGAAATAAATAAAAGAGAAGTAGAGATATAATATGGAATAATACTAATAGAACAAAATCCTGCATATTATATGCAATATATAACAACAAATTGACGATATCGACAGAGAAAATTCCTTACTGTCAAGAAAAGTGTTTCAAACATTTTCGATATCGACAGAGTGCGCGCAGTTTGCGATACTATTGGTTTAGTGCGAAAAAGCGAAATCAGTCGCTTACGGTTTCGTTTTTGAGGCCGATTCCATCGGCCTGTCAGCGGCCGGACGTAAAATCGTTAAGTGGGTCGAGCCGAGAAAGTTTATCGGAGGCATTTCTACTTGCCGTCTGTTTAGGGGTAAATTAAATTCACTAGGGCGCGTCCGGGAAACGGACACGCGTCGCCGAAACTTTTGCGCTCGCGCTCTGAATCGGGAGCAAAATGGTTTTCTTTTCCATTCGGGAAAAATAAAAACTACGATACTCCTAGATTTGTCGAATATGCATTACCGTCACGTAAAAATGTACTACATGCCACGTGTCCACATAATAAAAAATATATATGCGCGCCACATGCAAAATTTACTGTATTCTTCGTAAATAAGAATCTTGATTTATTTATAGTATCAATGTCGATCTCTAAATTCTCGTAGAGGATTATATATAACCGCGCTATATCTCGCGACGAGCAAAATAGCTGACTCCGATGTTTCATCGGAATTAATCGCGGCGATAATGGACTGTTCGACGCGTTGTGTGTAAAACGCGCGGCAAGGGTGGCGCACCTCGTAATTGCGATCGATATATCGGCAAGTGCGGCGGGGACGGCGGCGGGATGGTGTGTACTTGTGAAAAATCGGGGACGCGGAGCGGGCTTCCGACTTGAAAAAGAGCCGGAAGTCATCGTGAAATATCGCATCGCTGTCGCGGGATTAAATGTGTGTTAACAGTGTCACGGCGCTCGGGCACAATCGATTCCGATGCGGATTCATCATTGAAACGCGCATCTATAATCGATGGACGCATTAACCCACTCGAGTCAGCTGCCCAATGTACCTGTCAAGCGTGATTGATCGGATATAAAGCTTCATCCGTAATCATCAAACAATACGGCCCAAGTGAGACGTATCGCAAGTGTAGCCGACGGATGGAAACTGACTGATGTTGTAGCGATCCGCGCGCGGATGTTAACGCTTTTAACCGGAATTAAGAGATGAGAGCGAAGTTGCAAAACAGTAAATTCTATGGCGCAGAAAATATTACTAAAAAGAAAAAAAACCAAAGATTTCTCTTGATCACATCTAAAGCTAAGCAAACACAATTTTAATTTAATAATCATCTAATTTTGAGTAAGTAGAAGTGTCTGTCCGTCGAGTTACATAGAAACGCATCTATGAGAAAGCATTTCGCGACATTATTTCATTGGTATTGACATTTCGACTTTGCAGTTTATGTCATATCGGTTATATATTAACGACAATGGCGTGATATCATGGCGGTGTGATCTCGTGAATCCGAACGATAAAATGTGATAGCGTTTTGCACATACTTTCTCGCGCGATCGAGCATTCCATACATATATACACACTTCAGAAACAGACATCAACTCGCGATCTGACGAGGCGCAGAAGGTGTTGCACGCAACACGTATAAATAAGCAGCCGTCCTTAGATACGCGAGGCAGATGTGTTTGTTTCCCTGTCTCGAGAGGGGAACGCTCGAATAATCCTCGATTTATCATCGATCGATAAAATCATCGGAAAAATTGCAAGGTGTATAAATTCAAATACAGAGTATCGGATACGATTGGCATCTGTTGTGTTACAATTTATAATTCTCATTTATAATTCTCATAAAGATACTGTAATTTCCATTTGTATAATTTAATTTAAATATAATAAAATTTAATTTAAAATAAATAGTTTTTCTCTCTGAATTTACGGTTTTATGTTTTAGATATCGAATATTTTTTGACCTTCGAACACATTGACACGAGCGTTAAGTCTTCAAAAATGAAAAGAACTATAACAATACAAGAGAGAAAAAGAGCTTCGCGATTTTTCTTTTCTCTCTATAGCGAGATCGAACGATGCGCCTCGCAATCGAACGACGAGGCTCGACGTGCCGTGAAATAACACGGCACTGAATATTGGCCTATCCCCGAAAGGAGAGTCACGGGACTTCCCATTGATACGCGAGACCATCGAATTTCACGGCTTTCGACGACACGTAAACGATCTTCCATAGATTTGTGCCGTCGTCTATGCCAAAATCGCAGACGACGTCGCTTGGTCGCGAGGGATCCCCGATAAATAAAATTCAGTCGTGCGAACTGCTAAGCACCGAATCGATCACAAATTTTATCGCATGCTTTGCTGTGAAAAGAACTCGGAGAGCTGAAGAGTTGTCGAATTAAAGCTCAGGAATTAAAAAGAAAAAAAAGAGAAAAAGAGGAGAATCGAGAAAAAAATTTTTTAATTTGCGCTTTAATGTTTTATTTAAAAAATATATTAAATAATATTGCTATAAACACGTAGGATGATTAATAAACATCCGAAACGACTTGCATATACAGTAGTATCACATTGCTGATTTCTTGACAAGTTTTGTTCTGCAGAAGAATAAATGCCAAACGCTGGCTTATTATCGCACGTAGTTCGCAAAGTCGTTCTCAATGATGATTTTTAATAATGTATCAATTTTACACTTCAACTGTTGCAATAGCTAAAACTTTACAATTTGAGCTTTGAATTGCTATCTCATCCGCCTTATTCGTCAGATATGGCTCTGTACGATTTCCATTTATTTCCGAATCTGAAAAAAAAATTGAATTTTTTTCAGATAACATCTATTTTTTCAGATAGCTCGATGAAAAGGAATTTTTGAGCAACAATGAAATCACCGTAAATAGTTTTGGCGAGCTGTCACGCAAACACTACACGTGCAATATTACTGTTGCTATCTATGCATCGTTTCGGATATTTATCAATCATCTCTATATATAAAAATTGTATAAATATGTAAAATTATATATATGTATAATATATTATATTAATTAATAGTCGTGCGTATAATTGTAAACGTTACAATTTATTTCCTTTATGAGGCGTGCGTACCGCGCGATTTATATAATTTCGCCGACATCTCGTCGCGAAGTGACGGTCTTTTGCCGCGTTTTACGAGAAGCATGAGAAGGGATGGAAGTGCAGAATGGAAAAACGCCATAGCAAAAGTCGATGTTCGAAGTGGAAAATAACAAAAATAGCAACTAATAGAATTAAAGACCGAAGCGGTTCGCTCGCTGGGGTAAAAGTTCAAGTCGCGCGAATTTTATATTTGCCGTGAGCACACCACCATGGTAACCAATGATTGCTGTGCAACTTCGATTGGTAAATCTGTGAATATCGAGGTTGCTGTTGATTGCCAATATATCTAATAAACAATATATCTAATAACTTTTGCATTTTTGCGCACTTTTGTGATCCTTATGTGAATATTTGTGACTTATATTTGTAGCTGTTTTGCTTTTATTCACAAATATTATTTGAATTTTATTCTTTTAATTTTTTTTTAACATTGTTGAATTACGGAAGAAATATAATCTATTAGTTTTCTTATCGCGTTTGCGTAACGACACGATCGAAAGAGGAGGAATGCACCGAATAAAGTTTTAAGATCGACCGATCTTGCTGGGTTCGAAATAAATGTGCATTTATCAGAGGATAGCTACAACTCGTTTGTGCGCGCTAGCTCGAAGAACTAATTAACTACTTTTCGCGAGAGCAAAGCTTTTTCCAAGCACGGCCATCAGACCATTTTATCTGTACGAGCACGCGTTCCATACGCGTTCATTACCGCGCGTGTCTGAACACGCATACACATGAACAAATGTAAGAACACGATGATATGTACACAGATATAAATGAATATACATATACGCGCGGACCGCGAATGAAGCAAACGTATCGAAGATATAGGCGAACAGGAGAAATTCGATACGCGCGTTTTGTTGCGCAATTAATTATATCTATTAGCAAATCCCGTTCGTCGATAAACGCGCCGGCTGGACGCGGGATATAATTAAATTTACGAGCGTGCAACAATACTACGTCTGTACGCGCCAGTTGACACGTGCCTAAACGTCGATACGTTATAACGCACTAATGTCCTCCGGAAATTGTCACGCGGCTTGTCGTTTTCGGACGTCCCGCGTGTTTCTCCTGCTCTATACATTTCATCTCGCGCGCGGTCTGTATTTGATCACGGTTTTGTTAAATAAACTTTTGTCCGGAGGAAAATTTGTTTTTCGACAGCTTTTATTTCATTTGTCTCCGCGCGCGTTTATATTGTTGACGTTGACATCGCGGCGGGTTTTTATCTTCCGCAAAAGTTATACGATATACGTAAGTTGACATGTAATTTCTTTCTTAAGCCGCATCAAAAAATAAAAAAGAAAAATAATCTCACAGTGTTCGATCAGATTTATTTATGTTAAACAAAGTTTCTTACGATAATTTGCGCAATCGATCCCGGCAACTCTTTATGCCAAACTCTAAATCTAACTGAATATATTAATAATTCTAGCGTTTCTCTCTCTCTCTCTCTCTCTCTCTCTCTCTTTCTCTCAATTTATTATCTGCTTGTAATATCTAATAACACAGTACGTTGCGAAATATAAAGTTTCTAACTTTATTTTAATAACAGATTCTCTCTCTTTCTCCTCTCTCTCTCTCTCTCTCTCTCTGGTTCTTCTAGCTTATTAAAATAATGAATATCAATCTTCCCCTCGGTAATGGGCAAAATATCCGAAAAAATTAATTAACGCACCACATATATGTTACGTGTATCGTACCGTGCGGACAAATGTGAACATA
>QVOB01007609.1:0-12653 GCA_014839585.1 Pseudomyrmex concolor | reverse complement strand
GCATTCGTTAAAAGAAACAAAATTTCAATCCTGTCAAGATATTCGTGGCGGGATACTTATCAAAAATTAGCTCACTTTTATGTGAGAAAGAATCAATATAATCGAGTGTACACGCACGTTGTGTCCGATATATAAAGTAGGAATTTAAAGCGGAGAAATTCAGGAGAATCACACAGGAAGTTTTATCTGATGATCAGTTTGTATCGCGTAGACGAATACCGCATACTGAAGAAACTATCTTTAGACTTTTCTCTTTCTCTCTTCCTTGCAAGAAACGCGTATTTTCTCACATGTACGTTACGCCGCATGCAATTAACGCTTTGCAACGCGCAATAATTGGAAAACTTTTTTAAAAACATTTAGAAATTATTAATTTCAATGAACATATATCTCGATGTCACACTCGTCGCATATTTTCATTGGTCGGTCGTAGAAGTAATTACTCCGAGCATTTAATGTAGCTAAATGGCTCGGACAAGTAAATTAATTTTGCTGAAACTTAATTAAAACACTTGAACGAATGACATCTCCACAATCGCGATAGTGTGACAGCATTCTCGAAAATTTCGCTCACACTCGTATGTGTGTGTGTGTGTGTGTGTGTAGTTATCACAATATCGAGTAACACCACCGTTCAATCATCTGTATCGCATACGTTATTAGATTACCATTGACGCAAGAATCGCCTTACACATATTTGCGAAATAATTCTTTTGCAAACGCGAAGTCGCAATATGTCACTTTGGAAAAATCGATCGAAAGTTTTACGTAACCGACCGATAAAATTAGCTGCGTTAATACTTTCGATGCAACGCGACCCGCATATGTACATGTTCGTCACAAGTGCATATTTCATATGTGTATATTTTACAATCAGATAAAATCGATTGATAAATTAAGACAAATATAAATTTCGCAAGTGAATAGGATTGAAATCCCGATCCAAATCTCGAATATAATCCGAAATTGCTCGATTTCCAGATAAAGTTCAGAGCGATTCCGAGGATCTCGTTTGAAGTGGCGATGGCACTTCGGTGACGTCACGTTGGGAGAGAGCGAGGTGTTCAAAGTAGGCCGCGCGGACACGAGAAACGATCGGACCTATGGTCATGAACGAATCGTCGAATCGAGTTTGTTCGATGTCACGCAACGAAAAAGAGATTCTTTTAATTCACGGTTTGAGTTAATTTTTTATTTTTATTTTTTTTTTTAGATTATTCATCCACGCGCGCGTTAAGATGCGAAGCGTCGTTCGCGAAAGATATCGTAAAAACTTCAGCAAGTCACACATGTGACTTGTTGCACCCGCGAGGAATACCGATTTTATTGGAATTGGACACTTTCTCAAGTCTTTCGAGAGTCTCGTGTAAAATTTCGAATTGTCGATCGCCACAACACGCGGGCCATCTTCGTTTGTTTATCGTGTAATTAAATATAATGCGCACGGCGCGTATATTTTCACACACGCGTGTGAAACAACTTTTGAATTATTCTGATATTTATATAGGTCAGATGTCTCTCCGGATCTTACTTTCCAAAGTGAAACACATATACAATATATGCCGCTGATTGAACGTCTGTCAAATGACGATGTGATGAAAACGCCGTTGAATCTCGTTAAACACTTGTAATAAAAGAAGACGCGAGAATGTGCGCGAGGCAGGAAAACGACACGCTACTCGTTCAAATATGATTTTATATTCAGGTCGCATGTGTTCAAAGTGAAATAATGAACGCGTTCGTCTAGGAGACCTTAACCGCATATCTCTCTTTACTCGCGTCTCCGTTCGCTCGTCAAGTTCGCATCCTTCGCGTAAATAAACAGCTTGTGTGGTTTTCTGATCACGCATCTTTCTCGGACTCTGGGATCAAAATAAAAATTGTTGTACGCACAGGAATGTTTATGTGTAAAAGAGGCCGTTTACGTCGCGAGAAAAAATAAGATATCGAGAAAAGTGCACGATTTGCAAAATTAGAATTGATATTATCGAGACATCCGCTCATTAGTGTGTTTCATAGTCTGTTATTATAATTATGAAAGTATCTGTATTAAGTCGCTTCTGATAAATGGTTTTAAACCAAAAAAAAAATAAAAATAAAAATCAGAAAAGAACCTGAAAGAAGCAAAAAGCAATCGTGAAATAATAAATATATTGAGTAATTTCGCAAATATTTCGATTACATACATATAACTCTTAGAAATATCTCTAACAATTAGAAGACAATCGCAGAGTATAAGATTCATGACGGCAAACTCGCTAATTACAAAATTGTTGGCATGAAACCGTTCGAGATAAGCGCGATAATTTTTTTGACTAATAATAACGCGCGTACACACAATAACGTTGCATACTGAGGAAACGTGATATTGACAAGTCGGGTGAAAGGTCGGTTATCTTTGCGAACGCGCTTTATATACAAAACAAAAATACAAAATAGGATAGAATGTGAACATAAAAAGAAATGCTAGTATGTTAGTAAAAATTTTGTTTAAGAAAATTTTATATACGATTTTGAAAACGCGCGTAAAGCAAAATAAATCAACTCAATGATGCAATGTTCATTGATCAAGCCTGTTACTTGAAAAAAGAAGTGGAATGAATTTCATCGACCAAGGTTAACGGTGAGATTCATTGTTCGCTGCTTGTCAGCTGCAATCCCTTTTGTGTCTAATGCGGAAGTGATCCCGTTACCGTGCGATCGAATTTAATGCCTTTAACAGGAATTGATACAACATGAACCGATCGAAGTTCAATGGATCGATACAAGTTACAGCAAAAACAACTTTGCTGAGACAAAAAGATCTTCTTCAATTGCAAAACGCAATTAAATTAATAAATTTATGAAATTTACTTACTGCCACAATGTCACAAGAATTCGATGAATTTTCATCGCACGCGAGAAGTCGCGGCAGGTTGTTCGTGATGACTCAGTGATTATACCTTCTATCCGGATGTTTTTAAAATTAAGGGAAAGTTCTCCAATGAGAGAGAGGAGACAACTGTGTAACGTCACTTTTGTATCGACCAGGTGTGGTACACGCTGCATCCACGTTTCTCTCGCTACGACTTCTCTCAGAAAAGTCGTAACGTTCTTTTTCTTCGCTCTCAAAATCACTTCGTCGAAAACTAAAGAGATATTAAACTTCGAGTTTACTTGAGTTTGTAAACAGCATTGCGACAGACATCTATGTCGTGTAACATTCTCCGAATATTCCATCTTTCGACAGACAAATGAGATATTTAATTTTTTCCAGTCGCGCGATTAAGTTCTTTGATAAATTCCTTAAAACTTTTCTATTACGTAACTCGATAAATAAATATAAATTTCTAACGAATCGATCTTGCATAAAATCTTTATTGAAACGTTACGCTTATTGTTCTCATAAAAAGAAACATAAAATTGATTGAACGGAATGTTTGCATTACGTTCTGCTGTAATATCTTGTGTGTGCATCTCATTATCATCGTACGCAATCGATCAGCTGTTCGTCCGAATAGAGTCGTTCGTGAAACGCGACGCGTTACATCTGTCGTCAACTGAAGTCTCAGCAAAACGGACACGGAATGAATTACATTCGCGACAGCAGCCGATGATCAAGGATGATCCGTGAAATATAGTATATTATTAAACCGACTCTTTTTCTAGCCGGGAGCGTAATTTCTCGACGATGTCTCTCCGTTCACCTTCGTCTCTCTCTCTCTCTCTGCGTGTCATTCTTTTTCGCACGAGGAGAATCATTTCTCTTCTTTTCTTCGAGTTCCGCACACATAAATTTCTCTCACAGAGACAGAGAAATATTTTTAGCGTTTTGATGCTACATAAAAAGCATATCGATTATAGACCTCCCGAGGGGCGAAAATATGTGCCAGGAGAAAATTTATTATTGGTTTAAAACGAAAACACTGATTTTCTTCGATCGCGCGCGCGATGGAAATATTAATCGAGCGAAGATATGCCAGTATCTTAATTACATACCTAATCGTTACTTTGCCTCATAATCTTCTCTTCTCTGTTTGGATCATCCGATCGGATTTTCTGCAAAATATAGATCGCTTTCCTAAATTAAATCAGTGAAACCTATCTTGGATATATATTAGATAAGTTCGCTTCGTCGCGTGATGCATCTTGTTAAACAACGTATATTTTCTCAAAATCCCGTGTACTTATTTATCAGAACTGAGCAGGAATCTGGGAACTTTGTAAAGGAAAAATTACGAAAACGCTGAAAGTGGATCATGTCAACCGCGCGATCTCTCATATCTTCGTTCCCGCGAGAAATCACGGCTGCCGTGTAAGAAACAAAATACGTGACGTGTGAATTTTGCGCGCGCGTAATTTCGCGATTACGACTGCTCGCAGCAAACGAAAGTGGACGGTGTCATCGTACAGATACTTATTTAGATTTGGAAAGTTACCGCTGCGCGGAATGTGAATAAGCTGCTTTATGATTCTTTCGTGCGACATTATCTCGCGCGATACATCTTCTTCTAGTTTTTAAATATAAATTTTACGGGGAAATTCTTCGGAAAACTTTTTGCATCGGTTTCGCAACGTTTAATCTGTCGAGTGAAATTCGAAATATTGCAATTTTCAATATCATTCTTGCGCGTATATATCTACAAAATCGTCCAAAATCATGTTTTCGCGCGACTTTCTCTTTAATTTTACAAATACATTCATTTTTGTGTTACGAACACACGATTCTCTCTCACATTATGTGTATACGATGCGAACTCGCAATTTCGTTTTACTCGCTAAATTTTCTTTTTATCTCAAAAGCGCATTTCTTTTCACTGCCGGATTCCGCGTGTTGCTTCAACGAATTCCTTTGTTACTCTCCGTCGACTTTCATCCTCCGATCGGGAAGGAGAAGAAACTTGCCGGCGAGCAAGCACACATATGGTATATGTGGCACACAGTCAGCCATGATTTCACGCGTTGTAAATTAACCATGCGTGGCCATTCATGCCACCGGTACGGTGTATCTAACTTCTTTCCCCAAACTCTCTATCTAAGTCATTAAACGTAGCGCTGTCGTGTTAATGCCGCGAGAGGAAATTACCGAGAGGCTATCAAACGCGCGCGTGTTGCGTGCTCCGGCGCGTGTGGCGATAGTGACTTTCATTTGGCGAGACATTGTGCAGAAGCGGGAAAGGTCGCGAGCGTGTATATTCGTGATCGTTAACATTCGGAAAAAGATGCAGGAAGTGTATCTCTCGCGGCTTCCCTGTCCGCAACTCGTAATTCAAAACATGACACATTTAAATCCAAACCAACAAACTAAAAAAAAAAAAAAACAGCTCGAAAATTTGAAGTAGATTTCTCGTTCTATATACTATAATGAAAACTATTCCTCACAAGTAATTAAAAGAATGAAATCGCAATTTGCACCGTTAACAACGATTGTACGTCATGAGTTACCCGTTAATTAACGTGCTACATACATTTTTCTCGATTATCGTCAGTATGTTGTCCTATTTTTTGCAATTATTGAGAGCTTTTATCTTCTATCTTTCTCGCAATCGAATTAAAATTTTTGTATTTATCGAGTTAAAAGTCGTGTCTTCGCTCGGACATTTCGTCAGTCTGCGCGCTCGTATCTGTTTGAGTAATTTGAGCTTGCGTAAATTTGCACATACGCGACGAACTCTTAAGAATCTTTTCTTTCGTTGGGTATCGCGGTGGTGGGTCAAATAACGGTTAGCCGCGTATTCCACTTGGCCGGCCTGCTCGCGCCTCGATTCACCGCTTCGACTCGTAATTTCAGCCTCAACATAGAAATTCGAAAACAATTTTCATATTATTAATCAGAAAAAACAAACACAATTAGAGAAGAAAATTGTTCACCTACACAACCTTCTTCTCTTTAATAAAAATAGAACTCCTTGCGAAGTGTGAGACCGACTGAAAAGTCAAAACAGTTTTATAAAAATGAAATACGCGCAATTGATATCGCACAAGCGTTCTAATATAGAAGGTGGGAAATAAATTGACGACATGTTAGAAACCCGGTCTCATAATATCTGCTTTAGAAAGCTCGAACGATTCGCCTTAACAAGCCGAGTTCTTGATCGCGCGCGTCCAACAAAGAGTTTGTTCACACGGCTGTTACGCTCAATGATTTTTCATTTTTCACTTTGACAATGTCGGGAAAAGATTAAAAGAGAGAAGCGGACGGAAGAAAGACGAAAAGCGGGCATATCCGGAAATGCAGCAGAGCACGTGATTTTTTATCACGCGGTAAAGACGCGATCGCGTCTGCAACTTTCGCCGAAACTGATCCTACTGACCCACTGTAGCAAATCCAATTCAATGAATGACTAATTATTAAGCTTCGTGAAATTTAAATGAAACTACGAGATGCACATACGTAGCACATAGTTACAAAGTGACAGAACGAACTTTGGTTTACATTTCCTTTCGACTTTCTCGTTGCTGAAAAAAAAATAAGACGAAAGTGATCCGAGAATCGTTAACTGATAATTAAAACGAAGATGTGTTGAGATATTTACTGTGGATATGTAATGTAATGATGTTGAAACTCGATAGATACTATAATCTATGTGTAGCATAAGTCATACCACAACTATTGAATAAGATTGTGAGAAGATGAAACCGAGTATTAGAGCAACAAATAAACACACACGTGCATTTTGAGTTCTTTGGCTCGCATCTGCCCTGTTTCATGAAAAAAAAAAAAAAAAAAAAAAAAAAAAAACAAAAAAACAGATACCGCAGATATTAAACTCATACACATCTCGTTCTAGAAACGTGACACGTGCAGCCTTGACACACACGTGTTTTGTCGTTCGTACCATATAATTCATCTCGCATAATTTACTCTAAACGTTTCCGTCTCGCCTGCTGCAATTCATGTTCCTATTGAGTTGTTCGAAGAGTTCACAGCGGCTTTCCGTCATCGAAGAAGACAAAATCACTAATTGAAAACAGCTCATTATGCGAGAGACAATTGCGCAAGTACTAAAATCATCAAACATGCACGACAGCATTTACAAAAGCTAAATTACATGAGTCTCAGCTATTAAATTTCACTTAAAAACACTACTTTCCTAAAAACTCAATATTTCAGACTTTTTCTCAGCGATTTCAATTTCGAATAACAGATGTGGTGATTCAGAAAATCGCGCGACTCTCATTTCTCGACGCGAATTATCCAATAGATTTCTCGACGTCATTTGTCAAATTGTCGGAACGTTGATTTACCAATTGACACTTTGTGAAAAAATTTTAAATTAAATCGATTTCATTTCTCTTGCTTGCTTTTTGCAACTCTTGAATTAAAAAAATTAGAGTCAAGTAATTTTTTTTTTTTGTTATCTATGAAAATATTTGAAGCTCCTCGAGGAGAGAAACTTCTGTTACTAGCATAGATAACGCTGTGAGCGATTTCTTTCAGAAAGAATTTGAACCAGTCCGTTGATTTCGATTCGATACTATGTGTATGTCTCGACTCTGAGACGAGGTTTGTTATTATTTCTCACGCGTTTAAAGGACAGCTTCGACGAGCAGCTGTACCGATGCCGTTGTTAACCCACTTAAAAATAACAGTAACCATCGGCCCATTATGTGTGCCCGAAAATTTCGAGTAGTGCAATCGTGACACTAATCAAAGGCAATCAAAAATAAAAATTCTCGTCGTCGCCAATCAAAAATAAAATTCTCTTCGTAATTTTTTTTTAAGTAGCGTTTCTGCTGGCGTGAAAAGATACATATCTATCATAATAATCGTGAAAATCGGCCGGAGAACTTGATGACTTCCTAGATTTTTGATGCTTCGTTTATCGTCGAGGAAAGTGCAAGTTACGATCCGGCGAATGTGCAAATTCGTTTTCCCGGTAATTGTACGCATCAGTATATCTTTGTCGGACGACTAATGGCAGTTTTCAACTGCTCGGCTTTGCGGTTTGTTACGCATAATGCGCGGGTTGCAGAATTGTTCGGAGATTTATAATATTGTACTCGAGCTCGTTTCTTTGTTCTGAATCTCTTTTTCTTTTTAAATGCCTATATAGTTTTGTTCTCTATGTTTTTTTTATTTTTACAATTACAGGTAACAATACCAAAGAATACAAAATAGCATGCCAAATCAAGGTCGGATATCCCTGAGTTACGTCTTTCTATTAAGTGTCTTTCTGACCAGTTCATTATGGATTGTTGTCGGTACGTATATATTTTTAATATCGTAAAATTTAAAAACATATTTCAATTCTTAGCTTTTCACGTTTTTGTTTTTCAAATAACAAAACTATTTGGAAAGACTAAGCGCAAATTATGTTCCCGTTAAATATAATCACAATGCTAGAGGGAGACACCCCAGAGACAAATTGCACAACAAAAGCGAAATAGTAAATACATATATTACAGCGTATCTCATTACAGCAACTTACGTAATACGCAGAAGAGAATTGCGAGATGAATTTAACTAAATTTTACGGCGCGACATAAACGACACCGCAACAACAAATATTACGTCGTTAGCGGGATTTTAAGTCGCAAAATAGAGCGCGACTCCGGTCTTACGAGCTCAACCTCATGACCTCTTTTTATCGAGAAAGTACTCATCGGGATTTGCATGCGATTCCATCGATTGTATTCACGGGAAAATCATGCGACTTCCCTCTTGAAAGAACGCGAGTTATGGACTATTTCGAGCGTGACGGAGAAATTGTACGTTTTTTCGAGACGGGAAGTAGCGTCTCGTGTACACGCGTAATACGTTTCGCGAGGAAGATCGGCATACTTTTATCGCGACGCAATCTTTTCTAGAATTGATTTTATTAATCGTCGTGCGAAGAATGAACCGCGTTTCCGTTCGCGCTAAACGATCCGATAAAACGCACATGGCGCGATTATCTATTTTCGTATCGCTTGTTAGAAAGTCTAATATTTCGTCGTCTGAATGACAGAGAAAAGACTTTCACCGAATATGTTCGTTTTATTTTAATCTGCGACATTCAGTTTCAATTCTGCTGAATTTGCGATATTTGACGCAAAATATAGTTTCAGACAATTTTACATCTCGCCGAAATTGCTTAATCTAGTTTTAGAAAAATCTAGTTTTGGAAGAACTCGCGTTTATAGACGTGGTATTTGAAACATCTGTATCTTATCTGAAACGAGATTATTGGTAACAAACGCGACGTGTTCAAACGAACTTGTAATTGTCGCGTGATAAAGCTTGCGCGCGGCAATTGCCGCTTCCTGAAAACTGTGTGTGTGTGTGTGTGTGTGTGTGTTGTGTTGACAGATACATTTTCCGTGAATCGAAAGGATTTATCTTCGAGAGGATCGTCGGCTTGTTACGCAACTTGTGGTGGAACAACAATTCGCCAAAAACAGGAATTATCACGTTTCCGGAGTCAGAGCGGAAGTAACAGCATCTCAATCGTTTCGTGAATGACAACGTCATTCCGGGTTGTTTTTTCTTTTTTTTTTTTTTTTTTTTTGCAGGAAATCCTATTCGATTCAGGACGAAACGGGAAGGGGAGATATCGTCGACCAACTGGACAGCGTTGGCCGACGAGTGGATCGCGGCGAAGGCGAGAGCCGCCGAAAAGATGGACGTGGCTCTGTTGCCGTTCAATGAGAGATTTCGGGAACTGCCGCCCACGGCACAGACTTTCGTCGTCAACGGCACTAGTTCAGAAGAATTGGAACGAGTAAGAAGATTTTTCTTTGTTTTTCTCATCTGTGTGGTGCTGGCATTGCCAATTTTGCACAAGATTCTTCGTCTGTTGGATTGAAAATTTTCTGCCTCAAATGGTTTTTTAATGCAACAATTTACAGTAAGAAGCTGTCAATCTTAGATTGCGTATGTTCAACGGAAAACCCTTTTGAAAATTACGAAGAACAATTCATATCGTACGAATAGAATGATTTTCATTATTTTTCTGCACATGCGAAAGTCTGCAATTGTCTTACGACGAGCGCGTAATGTATTTGTGCATAATTTAAAAATCAACGATGTTTACACGCTGATATCTATCGCGTTGCGTCACACAGTTAACGGAATCGATCTATTTCCACACTTTGTGTGACAAAGCGATTACACACGTGCAATCGTCGGACTCACGCCGCAATCAGACCGTTGAAAGCACATTTGATATACTCCATTAATGGGAAAAGTAGCATCTGCGTCGAAATTCAGTGCCTCTTCCGTAAATCGAACGTGCTACGAAACGCGCGCGCACGCACATAAATCGAAAGAATCGGCGGTGAAATTGAAAAGGACCATCGAAAAACTTTCTAACGCGCTCGCTTTGCTTTTATGATGATAAACGGGAAATTGATCCGAATCGATGCATTTTCACTTTTGCGTTCGTGTGCGGAGCTTTAATCAGTTCACGTTTTCTCCTTGATCTCCGTGAAATCAAGTTCGGGAAAGCATTCATCACGTGGCACGAGCATTAGATAGGAATCGATACTCCTGTATCGGAGGACTAGCTGCGATCCAGCTAGATTTTTTACGGCGAAATATTTCGGATTATCCAATAAACTGCTGGATAATCTAAAAGTAAATTGCTGTAAAAAAAATTCCAAATGGACGCAACTGAAACGGAATTCTGCCAAGTTCATGATTTTCATCGATGTTCTTCCGTATTTCACCCTGGCCTCGCCTTTCTCAGATTTGTTTTCTCCCTTTTCCTCTTCCTCGACGGGGGAGAGGACGATATCGCGCCGCGGCTCTCACTTTCAGTGCCAAAATACTTTCACCGTGGCGGATGTAGGTATACACTCCTCCTATCTTTCCTATTCGCGTGTTGTTGACATGCGTACATACGGCGATGTCAATGACTTTTGCCCGCGAAAGTCGCGCGCGGATCATCGATGCTCTTCTCCGTTCGTTATATTGCGTAAAAGAATCCTACGCCGCGGTTCCTTTAATCTCGGAAAATCTAAGGCGCGCTGAATTCCCGCGCGTATACGAAAGAGGGAAAGTTGCACAGATCGAAATCGAGGCGCAGACAAAAGCTTGGTAAGTTTTACTTCATTCGAGGCTGCGATAATACGTAACGACATGTATACGCACAAAAAAACTCGCATTTTCGCTTGATTTCTTTTTTTTTTAATAATCGAACAATCATAATTCAAGAAGACTGCATATGAGATCGATTAAGTACACGGAACGCGATGTGTCTGTGAAATTCGTTGTCTTATCGATCATTTCGATTTAAATTCTCGCACGCTTTAATTGCAGTTAAATTACTCCCGGATGCTGTGGGATATGGAAACGGTCCAACCGAGCGGCCATTTATCGGGATTTGTAGATAAAGCGCTCAAGCTGTTGGATTTAAGACAGGTGATGATGGAAGTCGAGACCTCCGTGATGTCCAAGGTCTCTTGCACCGCCTGCAAAGTCGGCGCCGGGTTGTTGCAACATTACATAAAAGTCGGCAAGAGTGACGAGGAGATCATGACCAACATCTATCAGTTCTGCGTGTCGCTCAACATTCAGAG
Organism: Pseudomyrmex concolor; assembly: GCA_014839585.1. Lineage (NCBI taxonomy): Eukaryota > Metazoa > Arthropoda > Insecta > Hymenoptera > Formicidae > Pseudomyrmex > Pseudomyrmex concolor. Next base: position 1,172 of record QVOB01007609.1, on the reverse strand, counting down.
TCCTCGAGTTTGTCACGGTGTCACCGTGCTCTTCGGAGTAAGAACTACTTTATGTTTTAATCCGCTAAGAAATTGTTAAAAGTTTTGCAATCTTGCTTTTTCCAAATATTCTAATCACGTTTGTACTGAACAAAAAAAAATGAGAAAAGACGTTTTTTTTTTTTACAAAACAAATATTTTGGTTGAATTCCAGAGGGAAGTGATCTACGTGTTGAAGCAGGTGAACATGGGTCCGGCGCAGATCTGCAGCTTCGTAATCGGCGACGCGTGCGACGACGCGTTCAATCCGTTACATGAATGGGAAGTGGTTTTTCCGCCAGTGGAAAAGCCGCAGATCAAACCGCCGATACCGCCTCAGGAAGGTGCGCCGACGTTCAAGGTGCTGCACATCTCGGACACGCATTTTGACCCGTATTATCAAGAGGGAGCAAACGCGGAGTGCAACGAGCCGCTCTGCTGTCGTCTGACGAACGGTGCACCGTTGACAGCGTCGGGAGCCGCGGGAAGATGGGGCGACTACAGAAAGTGCGACACACCCAAACGAACGATTGATCACATGCTCAAACACATCACCGAAACACATTCAGTGAGCGAATCGTTCGAGCAAAAGTTTGAGAGAACTATCTTGAGAGAGATATCGACAATAAATCTCGATTCTAAAATAAATCTCGTTCTTTTTAATCAATAATAGTTATAAAGTTTTTTGTATTTGCAAAAAGAAAATTATTTGCAATACCAATTCATCTTTGCTTGTTTTTACAAATTACAGGACATCGATTACATTTTGTGGACGGGCGATTTACCGCCTCACGACGTGTGGAATCAAACGCGGGAAGAGAATTTAAAAGTTTTGCGCGACACGGTCGATCAAATGGTGGAGATGTTTCCCGGTATTCCGATTTTTCCGGCGTTGGGCAATCACGAAAGTGCCCCCGTCAACAGGTACATCCGTCCTATTTTAATCGTACACATTCAAGCACTCACAGACACTTACTTGCGTTTTATCTCGTTGCTCCACCACTTTCACTCTTCTGTGAAATACCATTTCAAATAAGATTACGATTCGCGACTCACATCTATCGGGCGTGTGAAATAATTTTCTCTTAGATTAAATTCCGAAGTTTTATCGCGTAGCGCGGATACTTTAAATGGATTGGTAGTCTGCGTTTAAA
>QVOB01007608.1:0-13186 GCA_014839585.1 Pseudomyrmex concolor | reverse complement strand
AGCGCCTAGCAATTTTGTGAGACTCGAGTGAAACACCAAAGTCGTCGAGAATTATGCGGTTATCTACAACACACAATACTCGTTCGTAAAATTGCGACGAGTATCAAGTTTTAGCTTTCTACGCGAAATGATAGTAATATGGACTGTAATGGGTTGTAATATAGACCGTTGTATTCTCTCTTACTGAATAGTAATATTCTACAAACAGCATTATAAAAACTGACCATATGATGAAAAAAATATGTTTGTTTCATGTCTCTTTCATTTTGAAACATGTAAATATTTATATTGAATACCTAACGTTTTCTCTCATATTCGCATTCAATAACATTCTTATGAAAACTCTGAATTATTACGCAACAGAGTATAGTTAAAAAAAAAAAAAAGAACCAATTCTGAGAGATAATTGTTCTTCATATATATTCTTCGATCACTTGAACTTACAATAACAATTTGTGAAAGTTCTAAAAGAAAAGAGACGGAATTGCCACGATCGTGTAAACATTGTGTAGAGAACGAGTTGATTTATCGAACGATCAATACTGTCATTTGCCCGCTGCTATCCATCTGCTATCCGCGACAGTCAGCTGGAACAGATAAACAGTTTCAGCGACGTAAGTTTGAAAGAAAAAAAAAAAAAAATCTCGTTTGCGTTACGCAACTTCGATGTTAAACGCACTCGGACGCGAATCGTTTTGAAGATAAATAGCGATCACACAGAAGAAAGATTCTTTCTACTAGCGGAAGCTTATAAATATCAGCAGAAGCAGCGCGAGAGAGGAAGATTGCGAAGAGAACGACGACGACGCGGTCGGACGTTAAGTTTTCACGATGAACGAGTACGCGCTCGTTTTATCCCACGAAGTGGCGCCCAGACTGGCACGAAGAGACTCGGGAACCATGAAGGTGACGCTTCCGCTGACCTCCTTCAGACGACACAGCGGATGCGTTTCCACGCTTTCACGAGCGAAACCGCATCCGAAATTGGTGTACGTCGCAGTCCCGTAAGTTTCCGCTATCATTCGCGGGGCAAATTGCTAGGAAAAAAATAGTAGCCCCGAGTTATTTACGAACGAAGTCGTAAAAATAAACGATATCCGTTCGACGAGCGCGAGACACGCGGTGTGGATGTCCGAGAGCTGTGCGAGCGAAATTTTATTTTTGACAGTGAAAAAAAAAAAACGGCGCGCGGTGCCGACAAATCGTCGGAAAATGGTTAAACCCCAAAATTGTTTCGTCGAGAAGGGGTTTGGCAGAAAAGATGCATTAGGAAATGAGTGCGGAATAATTGACGTCGGGACACGGCTCTGATAATCCGGCAATCACGGTTATACACGGATATATACCATAAAGCAAGCATTACCTTAATGCAATTACCTTAATGCATGCGCACGCGATAGTGCGCGAACGTTGTGTGTGATACCTGCCGGATCTTATGAAACGAGCTTTTATAGAAACACATGTGATATTAACGATTTTATTTATAATGTGTATACACCCCTTGAATCACGTCGCTTCAATCACCGTGAAATCATAAGTGCGCGAGATTTCACCGCGTCAGGATTGTGCCGCATTTTAGTCTTGTCATGCTTTTGTTCGCACATACCTATACGGGCGTAATTTCTACGTGAAAGAGTAAATTAATTCGTTTTCTGACAATATCAAAATCCGCGGCGTCGCCGCGCGACCGCGGAAATTCATCATTTATCGCACGCTCTCCGCCGTGAAACGCCCGGCAGGAAATGAACTCTCGTTCCGAAATCGATAGCCAACCGCGTCAGCAATCACGGACGACGCGGATGATCCGAAGACGAAGCGCGCGCGCGTGTGTGCGCACCACACAATTGCTGGATCACGCGTATGCGAAAGTGCATTCGTCGCGTAGTAAATGCACATTTCCGACACAATTGGCGCACATACGTACATATGTGCTGCATATATTGTGTATATATATATATATATATATATATGTATGTACATGTACAAACACACATAGGCGAGCGAAACGTGCAGTAAAGTGACCGACGCAAATTAGGTGTTTCGGTAAGCAATCGATGGTACACTCGCGCGACCGTTAAATTGCATGCTCGGTTGTGTGATTAATCGTCGGTATAAGCAGGATCAATTAATGCGCCTGACGTTCGTCGAGATGTAATGAGATCGGCGGGTACGTACGCTGGTAAACGATATAGTCACTTGCGGAACTGTCAGTCAGCCGAACTGTTGAATCGCGCGGAGTTCCTTTTCCGCGCGTTAATCTCCTTGCGTATTTGCAAACGCGTCATCGACGAGCGACCAAATTAATTTTGCTTGTATCGATTGTCCATCTGGACGGGCGTGAGTAATCGCAAAGTATATCCGGCGTATTATTGCACGTAAAACTCGATGCGCGGTCGATGATTACGCGATCACTGGTTTTTTTTTGCGATAAAAGCTAAAAATATTTTCTATACTTGAAGAGAGATTGAATAAATAACAAACGCGCGTCGTCGTTCACTTGGAAATTAATGATAGCCGAGTGAGTCGGCCGATCGGTTCGTGCGTGTGACATCCATCAAAATCGCGCGCGAATTCGTCAGTCGATGAATGCGAGCGCAGCTTTTCGTGTCACGTGTCGGTTAAACTGGACGAGTTTTTCGTGTCGAGATAAATAATTTTTCTAGCGACATTTTCTCTCTCTCTCTCTCTCTCTCTCTCTCTCTCTTCACTAGAGAGTCGAACGAAAATCAATCGTACAATTGTTGCGAATTAAAAGCTAGCAAATTGTTTGGATTAAAGGCTGCCTTGTCGCGTCGCGTAAAACCGGCCGCGCGCCTGTACACGATCGTTGAAATTTAATTACCGTAAATTTTAATGACCGTAGATATTTTTTACATGGCTTAATTCGAATTCGTTGCGGCGCTTGACGCGCAGATTTGTTCGCGAACGAAACAGGCGCGGTTTATGAAGTTCCGGAAATGTCTATTTTATTAAGATATACGCGTGTATCTTAACTGCGACAAATATTAGCTGTCTAGGCTTGGTCCCTATCATGTTCAAACAAACGGGGGTCTTGCCCGTTGCATTTCTCGCTCGCGAGAAACGTCTCTATGCGCGCTTCACGCAAATTGACCTGTGTGTTCCACTCAAGTGGAACAAATTTCAAGCGGAGATTTATTCGGCAAGCCAACGTGCTAGGCGTTCGTGCGAAATGTATTGTTTTATCCATTTAAACTTGTAAATTGTTACACACAATAATTCGAACTGAATTCAATTTGAAAACTCATCTAGAATGCTTGGTTTGCATCACATATGGATGAAAGCAATGCAATTCCCAATTCAGTCGCCAAGGCGAAATAGGATGAATTTCTCGTAATATTCGAACGTGACTTATAATTCCAGAAGTAACGCATTTTTCAACCTGCGTGAATTGTAACAAATGGAATAAGTTTCTTTATCAATCGCAGTCAGAGCGCTGTGCCGCAATCGGCGACCGCTATCAATGACAACGTCGGACTATTAGTCACATCGAATGACAAGGTCACGAGATTAATCATAGTTTACATAATATGACATAATGATTGTCATTACAATGGACGTACCTGGCAGCGCTCGCACAATATTCCTCGCCAATGTAAACAAAGAAAATTTAATTAAGTGGCGGACGCATTACTGCAGGCGTACAACCGTGACCGCGGATAACTGCTCGCTTCCGACTTTGTAGACTCTTTGAAAACATGCAATCTCATTGCTATATTTGTACAGCGAATCCACAAGCACTGTCTGTACAGCGTGTCCCAAAGCTATTCTCTTTTTACTCGACTGCCTCGCTTTGCGAGTTTGTTTAACTTTTTCTTAATGAAAACTTAATGAATGTCCTTAAGTATCTAACGAAAATGGTTCAAATGGATTTCTGTTCAAATAAAGCGGTTTGAAGTAGCGTTTTGAGCAGGAATAAGATTTGTCTATGCAAACATCATAATATCGATCATCATCATTTCGATATATATATCGCATATCGATATATATCGATATATCGATCTTCTTTTTATTTCTAATTGCCGATTTAAGTGTTAAAACGACTTTCTTGTATAAACAATTTTCCGTTTAAAAATTATATATTAATCATTCAAAGCATTTGCATAAATATAATTACATTATATTACATTTAAATAATGTAAAAAAAAACGGATCTTGAAATTTTTTGTTTACATTAAAGTTATTACATATAATAACAATTAATTTCACACACAAAAAAGAAAAAAGAATTTTCAGATAACAAGCAATTTTTTTCAGATTTTATTCTAAGCAAGGTAGTTTCAAAACTGAGGAGGCATTATAAAAATTATCGATATAGAATGCTCGTAATAAAAAAAAAGCAAAAAAAAACACTAAAATGCCAAATTTTGTCTCGTATCGATCGCATATACGCGTGCGAAACAAGTAAAAAGGGTATAATGAGTTCCTTTAAGTGACGAAATCTCCGCTCTAGTTACCCATCAGGATTCTCTCGCAAGCCTTAATTAGATATATTTATGACGCAACGTGAGCCAAAAAGGATATACAATTCGGTCTCTCTTGGCACCGTAAGAAGACGCTGGCACATCGTTAGTTTAATGAGGAAAATTCTACCGTGCATTTTATCCTTCTGTCTAATAAGAATAGCGTGTGTGTCTATAATTTTTCTTCCGCTTGCAACACATTGATCATCCACCAAGTGTACGTTGTAGCTGTGTTGTACTTTAGTTAGTATCTTTTTGAGCATTTAAAACATTGTTATTCTTTGTACGTAACATAAAAAATATCTATGGTACAAAATAGGACATAGACGGGAAAAAAAGGGTTTGCTAGAAAGCAGAAAGTTTAATTATCACATAAGCGGCACAAGAGAGAAATTTGCTGAGTTTATTGAATTTTTTGTTTTGTTGATAAAACAAAAACTTTAGCAGAACTCGAAAGCAAATTTTTCTTGTTGGCTGTATAACAGCAGAATTTTTTTTCCGTATGTTTTACGCTGTCTTGTTGCAAAACGGATTGTGCGCCTATGTCAGACATTTATTTTTGTAAAAGCGTCATTCCACTTCGCTTCTCCAGTGTCTATTTTGGTTCGTTTAATCCGCGTGGTTGAAGATCTCGAACAGTTGTTTTCATTGAATTAATTCAACACAAGTTGTTAGAAGATCTTCGCAATATTCACCTATTGCGAAATAAAAATGCCTGGCTCGCGAGTATATAAGTGTCACGGGTCGCAATTTGTTGCAAAGTATATAGTCTAAGAAATTGAGAAACTTCGCGAAAGAAAGATAATAATACTTTGCTGAAACAATAAACATTAAACCCGACCAATATAGCCGCAAAGTCTCAGGTTTCACGCTTCTTCGATAATACCGAAAAAGTCACTTTTGAAAGAAACTAATCAACTTTGTTCATTGTTTTATACACGATTGAAAACGTGATTAACAGACTCGCGAAAATTTATCAAAAAAAGTTGGGCGCGTTCGAAGAACGCTATCAATATATTTCAATGTGCATTTATCACGTTCGAGATATTGATACAATATTTCCATTGGGTCATTAAGTATGAAACTTGACAAATATATTATATGTACAATATCAGCTTAATATATTTTCTTTACGCGATTATAAGCGCATGAACAATATTTTCATGTTTAACGCGATCCAGTCGTTACACAATTTTACCTTTTTTATCGTACGGAAACAGTTTTGATAAAATAAAAAAGAGAGAAATATTTGCAGAACTATTTGCAGAATTATTTGCAGAATTGATTTCTTTCTTTTGCACGTTATAATTGAAAATAATCAATAAGATTGCGCGAATTGTTATCTCTCGCGTAGAGAGATAATTTCTCGTTACACTGTAATGATGTAACAAAGAAAAACCTCGTTTTGCGCGTTTTTCTCACTGAGGTGAGAAATTCGCAACCTGCTTCTAATAAGAATTTATGTTTCTCATTACAGTTTCGACGTGGAAAATGGCGCCTCGACGTTGGACGGCGGCGCCGGCGGTGGAGGCGGTGCCTCGCCGAGCGCGGGGCTCGTTCTTCAGACGCTACCCCAGCGAAGAGAGAGCTTCCTGTATCGGAGTGACAGCGACTTCGAGATGTCGCCGAAGTCGATGTCTCGAAACAGCTCCATTGCCAGCGAGAGGTGAGCAGCGCGCCATTCTTCAAATTTCCTTCTTTCTTCTTGTCTCGCAACGCGCGCGTTGTAAATCGATTATCGGAGCTTACGTGAATAACGCAGATAACGAGTAAATGTCGGCGGTAAAGTTGCTCCGACGTGCGTAGCTCATGCAAAAAATTTGTAATATCCTTTTCTTTAACAGGAAAAAGCGCGACGAAGGAAAATCTATAAGTTTCACGGTAAAGTTTTCTCTCGAGGGTCAAAAGTCATGCAATTTATGGACTTGACGCGTTTTTTTTTTTTTTTTTTTTTTTTTTTTTTTTTTTTTTTATAAAATACGAGACGATTTTGAAAGCATTTATCATATCGCATTTCGGCGCGTGCTTATAAATGAACGCATTATAATAACAAAAGGTGTGTTTCATTATCATTTCTTTCTCGTCCATCATCAATCTTTATATAGTTTTATAAAATGTTTATGAGAGCAGTATATTTATAAGAAAAATTTGCTACTTTAGGATCATTGATAATTCTTCAGTAAAATCTTATAAATTTTACGCTAAATACATCTTGTGAAAACATTATAAGCATCGGAGCAACTGTATTGAGATGTTAAAAAAAAAACTATAATTTTTATACGAACATTTTATTCTGATATCTTTATTTAAATTCAAGAGCAATTTGCTTAGATAATATTCGCTTAAATTTTTCAATGATATTGTGACACAAACACATTTTTTTACGAAATTTATATGCATGTGCACAATATGGCACTTTTTCTCAAGTTTTACAAATTTAATTGCGTGCCTGAAAATTACACCGCGATTCTGGCTGTAATGGCTGTAAATGAATATCACTTACGTACGCTCCAATATTTATTACGTTCGAATCTGAAAAGAAGATAAACAATTAATTAAACCTGCAGGTGATCATTTATTGGTACTAGTCTGTAACATCATTAGTGAACATTTGAATGACGCCACGAAGAGAACGCGTATCGGTAATGCAGGTTTCTCTTTCAAAGTTTTCACTTACTGATGGTTTTCCACGAAACGGTTTGAAGCGAAACGGATGAAACGGATGAAAAGCGAATTCTGAAGTCGGTAAAATGGGTAACGTACAATAAAAAAGAGTGAAGAGTTTGTTAGAGGCGCTCGCATCGTTATAAACGCAAACTTATCACAACAAAATATTTTGTCTTTACAAATAAATTTCATCTTGAACAATATTATTTTTTCGATTGTATCAATATTAATTTTTTTAATTTACATTAATAATATATATATACGTAACTTATAAAATTATATATAAATTGTAACTATATTTACATTTCCAGTTTTTTTTTAATTTTATACAATTTGCAAATCAATTATAAGAGTAATTTTAGATAGTTTGCTAAAAATCTTGCGGTCTCTTCGTTGCGACACGCAATTGATGCGTGTGAAAATTGCGCGCGTATCCCTATTCACATTTGATTTCATACCTAACTGTACGCAACCAGTTGGTCTTCATGCTTTTGTGTACTGTACAAGTATCGTGGCCGTTTTGTGGCTCTTATTGATTCTTCTCATATCATAAGTTTATGTGCATACAGTATTCGTTTGTTCGCGAAGAGATGATGGTTCCGTGCTCGTCATCACAAATATTAAAATCTTCCAAAGATAAACGATATTACTTTGAAAGAAACGGAAATATCTCTTTGATGAACGTGCGATAATATTATAATTATTTCATATAGTTTTATATATGTATTTCTTTTTTTCTATATATGATTTGACACATTATGCAATGGGCGCGATCACAGACAAGTCGGAAGCATCATCTACTCGTTATCGTTTATTTAAGTGTTTTTTTTCTTTTTGTTTTTTGTATCATCGCTAGAGGGTTTTGGGGTGTGGTGATATGATGTATGTGATCCTTGGGTTGCAGGTTCAAAGAGACAGAGCTTCCTGTCGAGCGAGCGTATGTACTCTCGATCCTTTTATCTACCTCATTTCGGTTTGTTTTTATAACACCTGGACTCTACACTCTAACAAAGATCATTTAATCCCCTCCGGATAATTAATCACTATAAAACGATAATAGATACTTAATACTTTACTAATACCCATATGAATGATCTTTTTCTCTCTATTTCTTTTTTTCTCTCCCTCTTTCTTTCTCTGTTCTTCGTCTGTTCTTTCGAGTAATTTTACATGCATGTTACGTTTTATTTGTGTGGAGTCCTTAATCCTCTGCTATATATATATATATATAAAAACAAATTTTGTTTTTATAATATAATATATTCTTTTACAAAAATATTTTTTACGTTTTGCTAAATTTAACTTAGGATAATTTCTCGTTTGGTCACGCTCTTTGAAGCGTGATATTGCGTCACACTGTCATTAAAAACTTGCGCGTTTAATATATGCGATAATTATCTGCAAAAAAGCAGAATAAAAGACGCGCAGTTTTACATATTTTAAACGCGAAACGTTATTGTACGAGAAAATAAGATCGTTCTTTTTGCAAATTGAATTTCTATATTACATTCTCTTCGTCATTCATTCTTTTTTTTTTTTTTTATTTTTTATTTTTATTATTATTATTATTATTTCGGAGATAATGAATTTCGATTAGTTGATTTGTATAATTGTACAGAGTTATAATTATACAGAGTTATTTAATAATGGAAATGAAAGAGAGAAACGCCGGTTATAATTCACGCTTGTGTGAGCATTATGACATTTTTGTCCGGATACAATTTTTTTTACCGCTTCCAATTCGTATTATCTCTTCTCTTCGCATTTTTTTGATTAGTATTATTATTAGTATTATTAGTTTATTAGTATTATTAGTTTTTTTTTTTCTCATTATCAAATGGTTAACGGGAACGAACTCCGTCACAGAGACCGCATCACTTACATACACTCTCAGGGAAAATACACACAGCTTTAGCATAAGATCACGCAAATCTCGCGCTTACGCAACAGCGATATCGCTTATAACATACTCTGTAATATAGTCACACTGTTGACTTAGAGCGTAGATTTAGATGGCTATAAGATGGGCAACTTCATATTGAATCTTGCGTAGTATTTTTAGACCGCAGAGGCATTATCAAGATTATTTGCCGCATAATAATGTCTTATATTGCTTGCGTCGTCGCCGGCGTCTTTTCGTTATTTAGAAATTGAAGTTTCAAACGCCATCGTAGCTGGAAAGTGTTTTTTTTTTTTTTTTTTTCGTATATTGTAAAACTCGCGCTGTGAAACGTGAAAATACAGTAACATTGATGAGCGTCCGGTTACGAACGGTAACATTCATGTGTTTTTTGCGAGAGAATTAAGTTTTAATAAATTACTAACCGCATGCTGAATATAGTTGAACGTTGTCGAATAAAAAAACGAATTCTTATTTTCAGGATATTTACCGATCAGTACAGGTAAGTTGCATCATCACATAATTTGAGTGTATATTTGCCCGCGACGTCGTTACAAACCGAATGAATGTGGTTCAGATGAATGTGGTTCTCGTGTATACATCGTCGATTAACATTAAATTTTTTTCGCGACTTTTAATAAATTATTATTTTACTTGAGAGTGAAAAAAATATAATTTGAGAAACCATTTGCGCTTCTCCCACGTAGTTGCAACAATAAAATTTGCAAAAAAATTGATGTGACAAATCATTAATCATGTTACTTGATACTGAGACATTTTTTTTTCTACGAGGAAAAATATACAGAATTATTTTTTTCATTATCGCACATACGTTTCACTTTGTACACACTGTATCTATTGTTCCGTTGAACGTATGTCGTCAGATTTGTGCATGTGGGTTTCAGTTTACGATATATAGAATGAGAAGTGCAACCTGAGTGCACACGAGTGGAACTGCGGACTATGCAAATATTTTTATCTAAAGTGGCATTAACGCACGGATTGACATAGTGTAGGACGCTTTTCACTTGCATCTGCTGTTACGCCTACCGTCTTCCAGAAACTCTGGATTTTTTTTTAATAAAAAATTCCAATGTTATAATTTTATATATTTTACACGATAATGGAACGGTTGATTAAAATGTGGAAAACACGAATAGAGAGAAATTTCTCTTGCTATTTTATTATCGCAATTTCCATCGTATACGCACTACAATACGTATACAAATGTGCGCGCCTTAATTAACCAGTGCGAATAATTGCATTTTGATATATTCTCATTCTCGTTTCTCCTCTCTCTTTCCCCTCTCTTTTTCTCTTTCTATTCAAGTCAATTATTATTAATATTATGGGCTTGATAACTCGCTGACAAGTTTACTCGACTGAAAATTCCCCCTCGGTGTTAATTATCGATTTAGTTATTTAAGCTCTTGGATTGTTGCGAATGGAAGATTGACCGGCGCTATACTCGGCCCGCGGATATTGTGTCTGACAGGCTTGAAATTAGATTTTCCGATGAGCACTGCGATTATTTCCGGCGTCACGGAGTTGATCACCGTTGACGATGCTTCGCAGACACATGCCTGTACACGGGAATTGTACGGTATATGTGTACAAACTGCAATTACCAATTCTCGGTTTACGGTGATGGTGTACGGGAACACGGTTGCGAACGCTTGTTTTCGATGTACGAAAATACACTCGACATTGCGCGCACCAAGGGTTGTTCCTTTCGCTTTAACGATAAACTTCGTCCTCATGCAAAACGATCACACGGTGTTTCCGGACATTTCCGTCATCACACACGTTTTCGCGCGCACGGAAACACACGGAGAGTTGTCCGGTAAATCCAGCGCGCGGCGGTTCCATTTAATTATGAGACATAAATCGCGTCCCCGGAAGGCTGGCAGCAGAACGCGAGAACGATCTATCAAAATCACGTGTTTTCAAACCGTATCTGGAGGACATCCAACTCAAACTTCTCAAATTGAATGAAAATAGCTGAATGGCTCATCCAAAGCAATGAAATTAACTTGCGGACTATGTGAGCGATAATTTCGACGGACATTTAGCGGAGATCTCGTACAATGCGGATATATATATATATAATTTATTTTGCTCTCAGCCGCGGGAAAAGCGCACAGAAAATTGCGCGTGAGAAAATTCTTCTCCGCTAAAAACGTACAATTGGCTATATTTTTTTTGTTTCGTGTGTGTGCGCGCGTGTGTTGCTATCCAAGTTGACCTATCCATCTATATAAACTAGAGACAGACTGAATGCGTTTAATTATTGCGTTCGTTAGTCTTCTACGCTGTTTCGCACGCGACGTCGTCGTCGCTGAATTCATCGGAATTGTTTATTTGTTTCGCGAACACACAATTCCGCAGTCTGCGCGCGCGGTTCTGCAATTCATCATTTCTACTCCAATTCTTTTGCGGCAGAATTTTTCTCAAGATTTGCGATCCAAGGCTATCTCGAGGTTTATCTTTAGATACAACAAACACTTGCGAGAGGAAAAAAAATCATTCTAAGCTATTTACTGTGTTTTATGAAACGTTATTTTTACGTAGCACGTTATTTATACGTGTCATCATGCGATTGCGATTGTAATTTTTTGCACAGACTATTGTTTTCGCGAGTTTTTGACAATCCCAACACACAGACTATTGTTTTCGCGAGCTTTTCACAATCCCAACAATTCCGAACGTTGAAAAATGCATATTTATAGAAATATAAGCGCGCGCATGTGATACGTCAATCGCAAATTTCATCCGGAAGATTAATATATCGAGACTGACGTAATGTCAGAAAAGTAGCTTTTCGATACGCGAAACTTAGATGGATCGCCTACTATTTTTGCGAGCATTTTACGTAACGAGAAGAGAAAAAAAGAAAAAATAGAAAATACAGAAACTTAAAAAAAAAAAAAAAAATGTAAAAGAGAGCGTACCTATTAGCATATGTAAATTGTTGATTCATTGAATTACACTCTAAGGCGCTTATTCACAAGTTGCGGAATATACGAAAAAAAAGCTGAATGTATTTTCTATATATCGCGTGGAAATTTATATTTGATGCACGCTACGTAAACACAATTTGATTGATAAAAATAGAAAACTCGACGCTCGAGTGCGTTGAGAATCTGAAACACATTGTATCTCTCTATGTTCTAATGTTTTAGATAACTCTCAGCGTGTTTACACAATGTTGCGCGTGATAAATTTATTTTCTTCATCGCGCTAGAAAGATCGAGTATGTTTAGGCGAATCACACGGAGCTCTTGAGGTAGTTCATTAATAACCGCGCCTCTTAACGACAACGATACTCGAACAACATCGGTAAACTTTTTCTTTTTTACATGACAGAAAAACACAACGTCCTCGCCTTACGGTGACTTGCGATCGGTCGATTACTTTGCAAATGTTCTGCATATGTGGCGCGTTGTTGCGTAAAACGCAAAAACCGATATTTGCGAAAAAAAAGTAACGCATTTTATTGTTACTCAACTCTTTGCCATTGCGAATTTTCGCTCGTCAATCTAACGACTTAGTAACACAGCGTGAATTATGTTACAAAGCAACGAAAAGAGAGACTTGGGTAATTGACAAACTAACATCAAAAACTATCGTCATTACTGTAATACATTTAATTAGCGTGAATGTGTTGAAATTTTAAACCTCGATAGCAGCACGCGCACATTGATATATTAAAACAAAGCAAAGTTTGCATCAAGTTTTTATCTCAATTTACACAAAGTTTAAGTATGTGCGTGTTGAAATTCAAACAAAGTGAAAAACATTTTATGTGAGACGCCTACGATATGTTGTTTGTGACATAATTTACGCACCGCTCGTTACAATTCATTCAACATCCGGCGAATATTTCGCTCTATATGGAGATTGAACAGCGACGTAGTTGAAACGCATGAGACTTGTCGCGGTGCTATATGCATTGCGGTTGCGATAATTACGGCGTAGATTAAAAAGCTACTGGAAATGCGTCGGAGTACGGCATATTATATTAAAAATATTTAGTTTTAGGGTAAAAATAACATTTTATTCTTTGCTTTTAGACACTTTCTCGATTTGTGCTTTTCTATAAATATATATATATATTTTTTTTTTTTTTTTTTTTTTT
>QVOB01007607.1:0-12589 GCA_014839585.1 Pseudomyrmex concolor | reverse complement strand
TCTCTCTCTCTCCCGGGGTCGATACACGGCCAGAAAAAGGACTCGCATCCGCGTATCTCGTCAGTATATGCGAGAGTGCTCGGCGGCACGTGCGCGCGCTTTAGGTCGCGTCAAAACTGACGTTCACTCCGTGAACGATCCGTTCGCCATAGCTGACGGGAGCGCGCGAAGATGAGCAAAGTGAGTTTCTTCGGATCGTCTTTCTTGGTTCGCATAGTATCTTGCGTTTTCCGATGTGCTTTTACGCAGATGCGTGTCTGTTTCTCTTCTAATTAAGGACAACGGTTCCCGTATGCTCAATTCACCCTCTTCCTCTGTTCTCATTTCCCTTATTCGATATCGAGGAATTCTTCTATCCCTCGTTTAAAGAAGAGTGTCGTCGAGATCTCCTTTGGAGTTTTCCGCCGCGCGAGTTCATCTATCCGGTATAATTCTTTCACTTACGTCTTTCGACGTAAATCTCCACCAAATGTTCTTCTTTCGACCGGGAGTGATTTCCGCGCAACTTCTTCCCGGATCTCTAGCCGTCGAATTTTTTTTTTTTCGACCTTTCCCGGCGGTGCTCTATATATCAGATCGCGCTTTCTTATTTTCTCGCCGACGATACCTGTAATTGTCTTCCTCCGGCAATCTCATCTAATTTTCTCTCTCTCTACCCTACTTTCTTTTTTTTCTTCTTTCTTTTTGCTCGCTCCGTTTTTCAATGTACGAGCCGGAGTTCTCGATCGCTCGCTTTCCCCGCACTCTCTCTCTCTTTCTCTCTCTCTCTCTCTATCCGTTTCCTATTGTTAATAAATTTTCTTTGCTTCTTGTTCCGTGTTTATCGCGTTTCCATCTCGCATTTTATTCGTTGCAACCGCGCTCTCTAAAGATTCTTCTGATTTTCTTTTTGTTTTCGCGCAAATTACGTCTGTTCGTCGTTGAAAAGCCCGTGTCTTCGGGATCTCGTTAACCTCGTTAACTACTCGCAAGTTTTAACGCAACACTTTTCTTTTTTTTGTTTTTTTTTTTTTTTACGTGCCTGCCATTTTTTACTCGTCGACGAAATCGTTTCTCGAAAAATTACTCGAAACTTCCATCAGGTTGTGTGCAGTCCATTTGCTGACGCGTTCTGGAGCGAGTGCGCGAACAGTCACGCCTCCATATCTTCGGGTTCCTCGATCTCCGGGGCATTAACTGCAAGCATATGCGCGCGCGATATCTTTCGCATTCGTTCCGAAAGCGAAAAGGTTCGATCGATTTCTCACTTGCGACGAACACTAGCGGGAAACAACGAGAGTGACAGATCGAAGAGGAAGTCGAGGACGACTCGCGAAATCTCACTGGGTCGACATGCTCGCGTTACACACGAAGAGACCAATGAAGGTACGATCGCGCTAAGTGCACGAGAGAATAGTTTTGCTTAACTGAAAGTAAAGAGAACGACCGGAGCGAGGAATCTCTGAACGAACTTTGCGAATTTTCGCCTCGATAATGCATCGATGTCACTGATGTCTCTATTTTAGACTCGGAAAGTTTTTGACAAAACATAGTTTTTTAAAATTATAAGGAGAATAAAAGGAAGGATTTTCTACGTGCGAGATGCGAGCCAGGCATTCGATACATTGAGACTTTCGAGACGCAAACTAAGCATCTGATGTAAATTAAACTTAATTCAAATTAATATTGTGTGTGTGTGTGTGTGTGATAATTTAAAAAATTTAAAAAATATTTTGCACATCCAACACGTGCCTCTTAAAGGCTTTAGTATTTCTCTCACGGAAAGTTGTTAGAAAAATAAAAATTTATTTTTTTTTTCACAATATTATAGAAACGCGCTATCTAAGAAAAGTGATTATCGTCGTCTAATCGTCGAAAGGTGAAATAGCGAATTAACATCGCGTCTTTAATGAAGAAACTTCGCGCATTTAACCTATTTAATTCAGCGAACTTGACTCAACAAATGCCGGAGCCGAGCTATTGTCATTTCATTTTCCTTTACTGTATTGTCTCGCGCAACAAATAAACCGGCTTCTTATTATCTGACATTGGCGCGCGGACTTGTCACAAAGATTCGCCGAAGTTTCGCCCGTTAGTCGACGAGAGGAACGTCGACGTCTCGAACGGACGACGTGATGACGCTTCAATTAGCGTAATGGCGGTATCAAACTGAATCAGTTCTGAAAAGCGAAGAAAGAGTGATCTTAATGAACCGATCTCTCTCGAAGGGCGGAGAAGAAAAACCTAGGGGAGTTTCGGAGAAAGCAAAGACCGAATCCGACATTGATGAGAAAAATTTTGTAGGAGTTGGCAATCGAATTCATCCGCGTCCACGATTTCCGCTGCGTAACGTCAGTTTTCGTGAAAAAAAAGCGCGACGAGAAAACACGCGGAAAAAACGAAGCGAACGAAGACGAAGGAAGTGTATAAAAGCGCGCGATGATGTATGTACAAAAGCGACGATAAGTAGATGAAAGCGTTATGAAGCAGCCGGGCATAACCGGAAGAGAGGAGGTTGAGGAAGAGAGAAAGAGAGAGGAGGCGAGACTCTGTTGTGTGTCCCATCGGGGTTGTATAACGTTAACTTTATGTTCAAGCTGTCTGTCTCGAGAAAACGCCGGACATATCTCGACGTTGATAAGCATCGCCGGGAAAGTTGCGCGGAAGTAGGTAAGAAGCGCACTGAGTGAGTAACACGAGGAGGATAAGTTAGATGGCTTTTCGAGTTTTTGATAGGAAAAAAAAAACATCTCTCATTTAAACGTCCATCGTAACGCGACACCGTCGACCCAATGCTCGATCTTTATCACTTAAAAATTATTTGTTTCAGCGGTCCGCAATGCGATACGCAATTAATATATTTGTGTGTACATTGTACGTTGGTTTGGCTGGGGACGGAGAAAGGGTGGATTGTATTTACGTATTATAATGTCATTACGGAGATATTATTAACAATACTGCCCGCACAATATTGTCTCGATCGTTTATACATATATTATGTTAAATCAAATTATGTATTACATATTAAAAGTAGAGATACTCTTTTAACGAGCCGGAGAGATCTGACCTAATTATGGCGGCTATGCGTTGTTGTTATTGTTGTACAGTTACAACATTAACGTTAACGACATTAACGTTTACAAAGACCGTATTTACTCATCAATATAAAAGCAGATGGCTATAGATGAATTTAGCAACAAATATTCGACAAACATACACACACGAGCTTTGTAGTTTGAAATAGCGTGGGATGTTTTTTTTTTTTTTTGAAGTAACGCGCGACTTTTAGCCATTAAAATATCGTACTGTCGTTCATTCGGGGGAAAAACTATAAAAACAGAAATCAATAAGAAAGAGGACAGCGAGCGCGTTGTAAACCTTGGGATCGATGCATCATCGGGCGAATGAAACACGAAGAGAATTATTATGCGACATACAAATCGAACCGTTGCAGAAATTGACCCAATCACGCGCGCGACAATGTTTTGCTGTCTGTATTCGACGGAATGTTCTCTTGACATTTTGATCGCGCGCGCACGCACGAGTCGAATTCTGCCGGTTTGAACTAATTATTTAAAATCATTGTTAATCAAACTGTACGATGTTTGCTTGGGTCAAATGTATTTTTTTACCTGCAAATCATTTTAAATAATCTTTTCGATAACTGTTTCGGATGATTAACAACTTTTAGATTTTTAGAATTTTTGTTTGTTTGTTTTGAGAAAACTATATCAATAAATAGAAAATAATTGACAGACAAAACGAAGAATAGGAAAACGCGATATAAGTTTACTTTTTTAAGTGCGATAATATAAAAAATAAAAGATAACACACACGTAGTATTAAAATACATGTTAATTACGATTGCAAATTAACTTCAAACTTTTCCGTGTGCTTTAATGCACACCGAACAGACCGCAAATTACCGCACTTACGACATCACTCGACACCAAATTTGCGTTTTGGTTTACGCGTGTTAAATTACACGTTAATTTATTTAGGAAAAGATAGTGTCGTGTAACATTCTCGCGCCAATTTCGCGAGAGAGATATTTAGTCTGACTAACGTCAACGTGAGAAATAGCAGGTTGATCCCGTCAGCCTTGAGCGCACCTATATCAAAATCAAGAGATGAACAAACAAACGCGCCACTATTGGAAGATAAACAGCTTACAGAGCGAAAATCGCTTCGCCCGCGAGCTGCGAAATTTCCATCACACGCTGTGCGAGATGTGCGCGCATTTCCTCAATATATATAACGATACGACGCACCAGCACACGTTGCCGCAAGGTGTATCACTGAAACTCTCTCTCTCTCTCTCTCTCTCTCTCTCTCTTTCACGTCTCTCTCAATTTCCGTCGCGCGGAAAAGTTACCTACAAACGACATTCGATCGCTTTCCGTCGAAAGGATTAACAGAGATCAGGAATCGTGTAACAATTTGCGGAGAACAGTGCCGATTTGCCTTCCTCTCTCCGGCGCTTTTCACTCGCAATCGATTCGCGCGTTTCATCCACAACGTTTTTCCCCGCAAAACGACTGTTGGCTGATCCGCTTCCGAATTTTCGCGACGCGTCCGCGACAGACGCTGAAGAAACGCGATCTTCCTTCTCTTCGCGCCGAAGCGTTGAAACAATTGGCGAGCGCGTTCTCGATCGCCGTGTTCGATCGTCCGCCGTTCAATGTTCGTGCGCGTCACGCGCGACTCATCGTCGCGCGAAAACGCGTCGACGAGAGATGCGTTCCGATCGCAATCGCCGCGGTCACGCGTTATCTATCTTTAGAACGTCTCCCAGGGTTCTCTCCCCGGTCGTTATACTTGACGCGGTGCTTCGGCGTCGGCCGTGTTGCCTACAGCCCAGGCGAGCCGAGACTGAGGCGTCCATAACAAGCACTGGCTCCTCAGGATGCCGCGCACGCGCGTTCTCTTCAACATCTCGCTGCCGCGCTCGTCTCTCTTTTCTCTCCGCATTCGTCGTGTCCTCTCCAGCCTCTTTCTCCTCGCGGAGAAATTAATCGGCCACTTTCCATTTTTTCGCATAGCGCGATATACCTTGGCCATTTTCAGTCGTTGATTTCTTTTCTTTTTCGTTACCAAAGCGAACGATTATTCGTTAGGATTAATCTGAGGTCGCTTGAAAGAATCTTTTGGAGGCTTTTAAATACATATATATTTTTTTGTAAAAGCTCTTCATCCTTCTGTAAATGTAAAAGAACCGAATTGCGAAAAAAACATCTTGGCCAGAAGTCAAACCTTTCGTCAGACTTTCCGCGCGCAGTCGCCTTACCAATAAAAAAAATATTTTGAGGTAATTGCTCATTGTTAATGTTGTTTGATAAGATGCGGAGAAAGATCCCATAAGAAGGATCGGACAAAAGGAACGCTTTTTTTTAATGAAAAATAAAGTCTAAAGAAAACATTTTTACAAAACTTAGTAACATTAGCTCGTATTGGCGTTTTCATTCATTTCCATATTAAAAAACTTTTTTTTCCCACTTGTAACAGATAGCTCTCGAGAATGTTCGCTGCGCAGAGTGAAATATGTTATACTCCGGAATACAATTTTAATTTCTTTCAACCGCTGATACATTGTTTGTTCAATTTGCGAGATTGCGCCAGCGACGCAACTCAATTTTCAAAAGAAGAACGAAGATGATGAATATTTCCTCACTGTCTCGAACATCAGACTCTTATACGTGACTCCGTCCGTTACATTCGGAGGAAGTAGTGGGAAATTAATCTTCCTTTTAAAACAAATACGCGACGATAAACGTTGCCGGGAGTCTCTCTCGCGAATATTGTCGCGCCGTTTTCGAGCGACAATATATTTGTTTTCACGAACAGTATATTTGTTTGACAGTTTCCATTTTATTGTTCGCGTTTTCCTCTAAACTGTTCGGTCACGCGTTTTTGTTTTTTTTTGCGAGATCCCATAAGTAGAGATTGAACCGCGCGAGATCTTACACACACACACACACACACACACATTCGTATATAAATGTTCATCTTGCGCGCGGACACACTCGCGGTATATCGATCATTTTGCATAATATTGTCGTATACGTTTTAACGATAAATCTCCGCGGTTATTCACAAGGGAAAGTAGTTTGCAAAACATTAATGTACAACGCATTTTACATTTTGATCAGACTAGTTTCGAGATTATCCTCGCTTCATGAACTTACTTTATGCGTGACAGCATTGTCATGGAAGAGTTGTGCCGGCAAGTTTCCAACATGGAGGAGTCGCCATATAATAGCGGACCGCCCGGTTTCCGGGATTAACAGCGAGATTCACGTGAGATACTTTCTCGCAAAGATTACGGTGTTAATATAAATTTGCAAGCTTGTGCAATTGTATGTTTAATATTTTACACACACACATACACACACAACCTCGCTTGAAAACCGACGAGGTTAATCAAAGTTTTAGTCTCACGGAGATTTTAATGAGTAATAATCTTCTATTTTGTCAAGAATAAAAATTGTTTTTGCTATTTTTAAACTGTTGACGCAAATGATATCTGCTGTCTTATAATAAGTCCGTTCGATTGTGTCTTCTTATTGTAATAAAAGGAGCTCTCACACAAAAGCTGAATAAAATTGCAATAGCCAGAACGGTCTGACCTTTGGAAAAGCTTGCGGCCGCGCTGGGAAATCGCGAAAGAATCCCGAAGAGCGAATTTTTTTTCTCGGCACGTTTATTCCCCGAGTAAACGCCAGTAAAAAAAAAAAAAAAAAAAAAAGAAGGAAAAGTTCAAAGGACACCACCTGCCCGATACTGCGAATGAATTATAAGCAGCGGAAAGCCTTTCGGGAATCGTTCGCAAGAATACAACCTTACTCGATTCGAATTTATCGATTTGAATAAAACTTAGCACGGGTGTACGGAACGATTTCCAGATATAAATTCAACGCCCTTTGTAACTTGTCTAACTGAATGTAAATGAAAATCGAGCGCGTTTATAAGTCACGTGTTTGTAAGTTTCTCGTTATTAAAAAACTCGAGATGTGTTAAACTAAAGAAAGACTAAGCTAGGTAAAACATAATTCAAAATATTTTAGTTGTTTTTATACGTGCATAATATTTCGACAAGAAGAAAGTTTCTAAAAAAGAGTTTGAAAAGTTGTATGTTAATTTCGCATTACAATGAACTAAGAGAGAACAAAGCTGTTTGAAAGTCAAGAGCGAGTTGTACGCAGTATTACTGAAGTATTTTTCTTCTAAAAAGATTTTAATTTGAAAAAGTAGTTTTCTTTGAAAAATATATTTTTTGAATGCGCTGATTTGCATCTCAAATATTTGAAATATTTCCGAAGGAAATTTCACATAAATTTTCTACATGGAATCTGAACGAGAGTCTTATTTCGAATCGCGAGATTACAAGTCTGATCGAAATCTTCTAAAATTTCTCATGTTCATGTCAAAATTTACAGTCTGTCTGAGATCATATTGGATTCCAAATAGATTCTACGTAATTTTCTATATAAAATCTGTTTAGATTTTTCAACTAGATTCTCGATGTAACAACATTTATATTCTTGAGAGAAATCTTATTTTCTAACTGAATCTAAGATTTCCCTGAAAAATATCGGACTTTTACTTAGATTCGAGAAAAATTTCTATTTCAATTTTTTTTTAATTTGATAGTTTACTCACGTAATTACGCATCAATATTTTTGATCCAATATCGCAAGACAAATTATTGAAAATATATATCACGAATATGTATTTGTGCGTGTATAAACGTGCAGTCTTTTAACATTCAGCCTCTATAGCGGCGATTGCAGTCGAAACCCTTGAATTTAATCCCGCGCTAGAGGGGTCAAACAAAGAAGGGAAGCAACTTATGCGTGAGGCGGACTTCCAATCAGGACTCGTGTTAACCCGCCCGAAAGCCGCAAGGTTCCGTTGCCCCCACACACGCTTCCTCTTAAAGTCAGTTTGTCACGAAGCGCGCGTTTGAACCGACGTGCCTCGATATATATAGTCTTTTCGGTAATACGGCTTTGTCATAAAAAACAGAACGTAAGAAGGAACGTTTATGATTTACGTGACGTTTCTGCAGCCAGATTAGAATCCGAAAGTGTCGTCGTACTTACGATGTGTGTTGTTACTCTTTGTGTTACGAGATTCGCGTAAATTGTCAAGTTAATAATTTTGCCGGTGTAATCGCGACACTTTGACATCGAGAAATTTAAAACTCATATTAATTTCGAAGTTGGTTCAAGTTCTTGTAAACAAGTTTATACACGATGTTGTAATATTCGTCAGTGAATGTGAGAGAGCTGAATGTTGTGCTGCCGCGTGTGGTGGAAATTTCCCGAAGAATATTAGCACGTAAATCTCATTCATAATATAATACAAAATCTTTTTAAAAGATTTTTTTTCCTATTTAACTTACAAAGAAGACGTAACATTTATGCAATAACACGTTTGTCAGAAACGTTCTTATTTTTCGTGAAAATTTTTTTCTTTTTATTCTCGCGACATCTTCCATATGCGAACTAATGAAGAAAATATCGCACTCATTATTGTTTTCATTGTGTAAAACACGTTATTTTACCAAATAACATTCGCATCAATTCATTATTGCGTTGTTGATTATTTGTTTGTTACGCGTATTTGTCGTACGCGTGTAACGTGTGTGAACCGAAACGCCGAAATTTCAATATATTTTTCATACTCCGGGGAATAGTGAGATTTTTTTTTTCTGACACGAGAGATCTGGCACGAGAGATGTGTTTTTTGCGCGCTCTACATCTGCGGTGTATCGAAAATTAAAGCTATCGCTGGAATCGCAACTGGAATTTTTATTTTTCATATTTGCAACTGATCTTTTCGCGACGTAAAATGATAATAAAAAAACAAAAACGAGACAATTTTGCGCAATTTAGTTTCAATTCAAAATTACACGTCACGTAAAAACGCAAAGAAGCGACAGATCGTTTAATTAGACGGAAGATCAACGAGAAAAGAATTGACTCGTTAATTATTCGAAATATACGCGGATGATTTTAATTTTGTCTCGGTTTTGTGCCGAGCAATTTATCATCCGCTGCTAATGGATTCGCGCACGTTCGACACTCACGCGTAATTCGTTTACGGGATTGTAAGCATTGAGATCGAATGCCGTGGCAATCGGTTTTGACGCAAATTTGAATGCGCGCTCCGTTTCCTCGAAACGGAAACGGAGCGCGTCCTGCAAAGGAAGAAAACGAGTGTCTGGATAAATCATTCTTCCAGAATATTTCCAGCTTGTCTCTTTTTTCTTTTTTTTCTCTCTCTCTCTCTCTCTCTCGTCTCTCTTTCTCTTTCCCGCGCCGCTGATCTCGCGCTTTTCTATCTTCGCTACACGAAGATGGCAAAAAGGGCGCTCGTTCTCATAATTGACCGCGACATTCCGCTGAAGTAGCGGACATAAATTTTTCAACGGAATTTACAGGAATCGCAATCCAATCGTAATTCGCTTTCACATCGCGAATGTGTTTGAAACGCGTGCTGTTCGGAGCGCGTGCCGCTTTTTTCCGATCGTAAGCAGAGCTTTAAGTTATTTCAAACATTACTAATTAATTACGCTCTTTCGTAAAAAGAAAAAAGAGATGTAACGGACCGGAACACGTTAAAAAAAAAACGATATATTGTGAAGTTATAATGGTTAACATGAAAGGAGCATATTGAAAACTTTTAACCGCAGACGCGAAGTTTTGCTTTTATTACTCTTGCTACGTGATAAATTTTATCTCTGTAATGAAATTATGAATAGCAATTATGTGTGAAAATGGGAATACAGTAACTAATTAATTAAAAATAAACGGTTTTAAATCGGATAAAATTGTATTAAATACCCGAGTGTTTTGCTCGGAAATTACGAAGGAAAAAGCGTTACTTTCTTTTTTTTTCTCAAGACATAAAGAGCAACCATTAAAAGATGGTCTTTGCAGTTTTACGTGACACGGAACGAGGTCTGTTATTCTATTTTATAGTAATTACCGCAACGTAAATGATCCCGAGTGCTACGTCTGTTTTCCGAGGATAAAAAAGAAAAATCACGATTCGCCAAGAACGTTGTAAAACCTTCACGATCTTCTCTCCCAGGTTGAATCTCTCAGGTCCTACCGGGGCGAGTAATGGCTGAAAGTTTCTCTTTTATCGAGTAAGCAATGTGTAAAAGAGAAGCACGTTAAAAGCATTTATTGCCGGAAGACAGATGGTTGCAACTTAAAACGCGGAAGAATTGACGTGTGTACATGTGTGCGTGCGTGCGTGCGATTTTTTTTGATCCGCGAGAAAATATCTTCATTTTAATATAACTGTGTAAATTCTGCTCAAAATCTTGTTGTTTAACAAAACCAAACACCCGTCAAAATGATTTTAGAAATGCAATTTATTATGAGAGAAATGTAGTTTTATTTTAACAAGAAAATCGTAAGTGTGAAATATGTTAAAACTCGTTGTAACTGCAGGCTTGTTTTTTTTTTTTTTAATTAATTATGTAAACATTAAAGGAATTAAAAATACTAACGAATAAAACGGTTTTTCAAATATTCGTTTCAAACTGACGGATGTAGTAAAACTAAATATACATTTAACTCTGATTGTTCTCTGAGTGTTATTATTAGTTTCTAATCTCATATTCACTCTCAGCCTCTTTCAGAAATTATTATTTATTCTATTATTTATTCAGTTTGAGATGTTAGTTAAATTTATGTGTGCACGTAATAATACTTCGTGCAATGCACTCTCTCCACTGACGATAAGTTACCGAATCACCGGAATAATTGTGTCGTAATTAGTTGCCTCATGCAATAGCGTTTCTAATTTCTAGGTACTTATACCATGCGAAGAATCCGATATTAATGCACATCGTGCGCTCGCGATTTATTCACCGCGCGCCCGATAATTGCGTTATTCTCGACAATTTATACCATATATCGACATAAGTCGATATATAGAATTGAAAGTTCTTTCCGCGTTCTATTTTTCGCGAGGAGTCCGAATTACGAGACAATGCACACATACCTACTTCAAAACAATATATAGAATCCACGTTAATTAATTTTATCCATTAATGTTATTAGTGTGCACATTATTAGTGTATTAATTTCAAAGTTAATTAATTAGTGAGAAATTTCGCGCAAACAGGTATTTATAATAAAATATTTAGCGAACACACGTTTCACACGGATAATAAACACGGGGGACCGCAATTAGCGAATCGATCATCATTACTTTGCGAACATAAGCTTTAATTATCCTCTGTGTTGCCTTTTTCAATGTGGTTTTTAATCGCGACGTTTGTTGAAACTCGCGTCGAAATCTCTTTCGACGTTTTCTCTGTGTTTTTTTTTCTCTGATCTCCGGCCGATGCGCCACACTGTTTTTTTTTTTTATTATACAAACTTGATTAACAATTCAAACACGCACGAGAAGCAAAGAGCAAATATTCTATATGTCCGACGCTATTTGTCCCTGTTATTTACTTATGGAGAGAGGGAGGAGGCAGCCACAAAAGTTACGACGCGGCGAGATGTAATTTACAATTGTAACGGGGCCCCAGGTTAACTTCCGACGAGTATCACGCTCCGCGGTGCGTGCCTCGCATTGACCATAGCGAGATATCCTTTAAGTTGCAAAGCAATCTTTTCTTGCATCATGCATGCCGTTGCACCGCGGATTAAAGCGCGAGACCGACGCGCAAACGCGCGTTTCACAGGCGTAAACACGCGCGTTGCACGCGCGTGAAAATGCAAAATCAGATCGTTAATCATAGAGTATCGTGACTAATTAAAAAACACATTTTGAATATATTAAAATTTATTACGGTTTATTATATTGTTGTAATTTTTTTTTTTTTTTTAATACAATCCGCTTAGGCTATCCGAGTCATTTTAGATTTGTATATCAACGTTTGGGTTAATTAAAATTTTAAAAAATTTTGAAATTTAAATAATAACCGTCGATTTTGCAGTCTATACGCGAACTGTCTGGAAAGATTAAAAATTGCAATTTGCGTAAACACAGGTTTGAGAAATTGGCAGAGATGAGAAATTCGTGTGACATAAGAAAATGCGCAACGACGACGTCTTCGCCCGATGTAAAAGCAAAGTTCTAGTAAATTCAGGTTCGTGCCTCGTTGTCATAGATCGTATCGTACATCCTCGATTGACGGCGATGGAATGTCTGGAGGATTCTTCCAAGAATCTTCATTCCGAACGAAATTATAATTCCAGGCACAGACGCGGCCTCGAAGAGGTCGAAACTCGAGAATGGGCAACACTTCGCCGTTCCTCTCTCTTTCTCTCTCTCTCGCTTGCATTAAACAAAGAAAGCTATTGAAAATTGCCGTGTAGCGCTTTAAAAAGCGCATTTTTCTCCCGATTCGATTTCCTGTGGAAAAAAAAATAACAGATTCTTTCAAGCGTATTGTTTAACCGATCTCTGTGCAATCGATTTTAATTTACTGTATGTAGAAAAACAGACAAAAGGATTGTGATTTATATGCGTTGCAATATATTATATTATTATTTTCTTTCCACACGTGTATTTTGTATGTATTATTTTATCTCCCCGTTACAATCTTTTCGTAGGTGTGTGTGTGTGTGTGTGT
>QVOB01007606.1:0-10950 GCA_014839585.1 Pseudomyrmex concolor | reverse complement strand
TATATATATATATATATATATATATATATATATATATATATGTTCATATATATATATATATCTTCAAGTTTTAATGCGCAAAAAAAAATTAAAATAAATTATAACTACAAGAAAATTGCCGCGGCCATTTACAAACAACGTGCTTAGTTTCAGAAAATATCGCTAAAAGGAATAGCACAAGTATGTTTGCAGTACTTCTATAAGCCACGTGCTTTAACGATACAAAGATTAATTACAAAGGCTAAGCATCGGTGTGTAACATGTAGAATTAAGCTTATTCAGTTCTTGACGTTATTTCTTGAGCGGAATACTGCGGTCCTGAACACATTGCGTTTTACACACGAAAAGACAGAGAAGATAAAAATGTGTGATTATTTCCATTGCTCAAATTGTGCATTCATATGTGTATTTCCGAAATTGACGATTTTTTTACAATTTTTTTGCAGTCTATATCGCGAAAAAACCTGATAGCAGAAAGGTTAATCTACTCGATCAATTTTTGTTGCAACCACCATTTCAATCATCAACAATTACCGTCGATTACATCGCTGCACGCAATCTCTCTCATCTCGTTGTCATTTTTTGAAAAATGGCCATCCACCGAGCGCAATTAATAGGTTTGTAAATCCCGACCGGTTTCTAGTTTTTCCGCGCAACGATTAATTGACACTTCGCTAAAGGATTACGAGATACTTTGAATTTTCGTTGAAAAATGCTCGGGAGAACACCAGTAAAGCAGCGGCGCATTTGCCGCACGGCCTGAAATTGGATTACAAGTGAAGGCTGCAGCACCTGGTATTCTCGACGATCTCCCAATTCTTTTCTTTGAGCTCTCTGCAGAGTTTCGTGAGTTTCCGCAGGAGAAGATTAGCGGTTACGTCCATCTCTTCGATTTCTATCGTCCAGAAATTTCTAGTTTTATAGCGCTCCCAGGCGTCGTTCCATTCGCCCGTCAATTGCCATACCAATTCGATCACGGCTACATCCTTCGCGGATGGAAAAGTGTCAGACAAGTTGAATAAGCACGCGCACAGAGGGGTGGGAAAGAAGAAAGATATTTTTACTTTTTCAAGCTGTGCAAGTTGCAACGAAGCCGGATAACTTATGCCGAAATTCGTCAGCTGCGATCTCAACTCACTCTCTCTGTCCCAAAAGGTGTGAATCTCTATCCAAAAGACGGCCAGCCACTTTAAAGCGTCTGCAACGATAAAGCGACATTAATAAGAGTATAACATTAATTGCACCGCGTGTGTTGGTATAAACTAAACGCTCTGTTGAATAATTTTTGATTAAAATCAATCTTTTGTTTTGCAATCGAGTTGCCGCATTTGTTATTTTTTACGCTTGCGCTCTCAACATACACGAGTTTTTCCATAACAGTTACTCGTTTACACAGGTTACAGTTTACATGAGAGAAAAAGTGTAACTATCGACAAACGCATTTAAAACAAGTGAACACATACTATGCGCAATCGTGCCATGAATAAATAGTTGTAACTTGCGTATAGCAACAAATAAATATATATTGTTGAGATTTTTGTTTTAATTCTTTCACGCAAATTTAATAATACAAACATTTAATTTATTAATTAAAACAAATAAATCTTTTAATAATAAAATACTGTTTGTGTAATATTCATCTTCCGTGTGTTTTATGTTTCATGCTTTTTCAGCTAAAACAGTGAAGAACGCCGTTTTATTCTATAAATTGTTACGCGCATCCCATTACAGATTGCGAGCTATGGATTAACGCGCAAAATGTACGTAGCGTCTCGAGAGAAATGCTCGAAAAGATACGGTAAGTGATTTATGCAACGACTCGAAGCTATCTCACAACAAATGCGGATTTATACGCCGGACGAGTGCATGTAAATCAATGTACCATTTGAATTCCAGTCAGACGTAAAGGGCCCGGTATCGTTAAATCTGCTCATCAAAAAAGATACATCCTGCTCGTACGTTGATGCGTCAGTTAATAAGATCTGCTTAAATTCGTCCTGCAATTACATGAAAACAATATTGATAGTTGCGAAGACGAGGTGTAAATATGAATATTTATGCATGGAAAATATCCGAGATCTCATAGTGCCGGTTCTTTTCTTAAACGCGAGCACCTTCTTTTCATGTAAAGTGACTTGACATGAGGCAAGTAATTCCAAATAAGCCGCCCAAGAACGGTCGATGTCTTTTAATTTTCTCCTAAATTCGAAAGTCATTGGTATCTCGTGCTTTCCTAAAATTAAGCATCTTTTCAAAAACAGAATATTACGTACATGCACACATAATTTATTAAAAGAATGACAATTGGTAAATCGACTTATAATAACGCAGCGTAATTTTTATAAAAAAAAAAAAAAAAAAAAAAAAAAAAAATTGTGTAGAAAGAGCATAGTGCAGTTTCGTGAGTAATGGATCTTAGAGAAAATTCTGTCGATTTTATGGCGCATCGACCTCCTTATTTAGTCCGGGATAACATTTAGAGGTTTACCCAAAGTTTGGTACTGCTCCTGGATCTTGGGAAACTCTTCCTCCTCTTTCGGAATCTCGGCGGTGAGCCTCTCGAACAATTGCAGCGCGGATTGCATGCTGATGAGATCCGTCGGTTCCTTCGTTATTCTGAAAACGAATGAATTCACGTACGATTCAGTTCGAAATTCAAAAAGGCTCCGCGACAGGATTTATGGGAGTAACGCCTCGGGAGCAACGCCTCTCCAATGTTCCGCTCGACTTGAGAAAATTTACATTAATAGTATCGATCGGGAAACTGAAAACGTGTATAACTGAGATTCAATTATGCTATAGAGCGAATAGATGATGATCACGCGGGAATCTACGCGAGGAAAATTCTGGAATAATAAAAATTTTGAGCATAAAAAATTATATCTGCGGAAAAACTTACGAGATTAATTGTTTTAGATTAAAAGATGAAATGTGTGCAGAAAATTATTATTTCCTTTGGAACTCAGTTTTTGTAAAATAAATAAAGAAAAAAATATGTAATATAAAATTTTCTTCAAGATCCTTATTTATATAAAATGTTTTTCTTAACCGCAATATTCTTTTTAGTTTTAAATAACAATAAAGCAAATAACTAACTCCGTAGAATTTTCAGCGATGTAGTGATAAACGTGGTCAACCATTGCATTGGTTATGCGTAACAAAAGTGTGGCGAATTTCTGTTGCCAGATTGAACAATGTTCGATGATGGTGGCTTTCAATCCATCAGAATTTATATCGAGGAAATGCACTGTCGTCATTGCTTCCTGCAGCTCGATGCTATTTATCACATCGAGATATCTCGTTATATCTGCGTCAAAAGATGCCGCTGTTGGTTTCAATTTTTCATATCTGAATTATAAAATACAAAATAGTAACATAACATTACATATTACATAAAAATAAACAAACATATATGTAAAATAATCTTTCTTGCATTACCTGTGCATATACAAATCTTTGTTCACTTCCCATATATCTTTATAAGATTCCCACGTTTTGATATAATGTTGCACTTGAGCAAAGCAATAGTTTACTTCTGCAAATTAACGAATTAATACTGAATGCCAGCCTGGTATATAAAGTAATAACTTTTTAATAGAAAGCGTAAAAGCCTTAGTGTGACAAATGACGAAAATTATTATAGAGAGCAAAGCGTAGAGAAGAATTTAACCTTCATTGAGTTTTTGTTGAAGTTCAATCAGTTCATTGTCCTTTTTGAATATCCTCAAAAAGGGAAAAACAGCTTTATCTCGGTACATTTTAAACTTTCTAATTAATCGTGGCACGTCTATTAAAGGTTCCAATAAAATATTCGAAATATTTGCTATCAATTTAGCTATTTCTAAGAGACTTGGCACAAAGTTTATCTAAAGAAATAAATAAATTACTTAAAGTTTATAATTTCTTGTTTTATAGACTTCCAGTGATTACTTAAATTAATTATGTTATTGCTAGAGTATGTTACATAAAATAAATTACAAGCAAATAAAATTATTGTTATCAATCTACACACAAGAATGTTATAGGTAAATAATGCACGTGATAGTCTTGCGCGTGGTATGTTGTACATGTTGTGCATAGTTACGGACTTTGTTATCGATAATATCCGCTTGCACTAATAGAAGAGGCGAAGGTTCTGTCGTGCCGCTACCATGAAGAGCTTCGAACATGATGGTTAAAGAACTAGAGAGAGAGAGAGAGAGAACGAGAAAGAATAAAATCTTTATATATATAACCGTGTTCTTAATATTGCAATTTACATTTTTATTAAAATTTTTTTATTGAATATTATAAATATTTATTTTATGTAGAGATGTTATTTAAAAAAATTAATCTTTGATATAAACTTTGTATTATCAATTTATTCGCGTTTTAGATAAAATTAATATATTATATAATTGATAATTGATTATTAATATCATAATTTATATAATCTACCTTCTCTGTTATTAATAAATTAAAATAAATTTTGTAGAAAATAGTAATTTAAATGTTACATCAAATAGAAGGCTTTAGAGAAAGATAGCGACTTTTAAAATTAAGCAAGGAGACACGTACTAGTAGTAGAAGTCACGTTACGGCGCGACATATCGTAACACGAATCTGCTGTAAGTACGCTCCTTACTTCTCTAACTTTAGTTAGAGAATTGCTTTATGTAGCCTGCGGATGCGCAACATACACCATTTTCCCACCGTGAATATTCTTTCGTCAAACTTATTTAGTCATTTTCGCATTTGGACTTCGCAAAAAACCCTTCTGACTTATCAGAAATTTGTCGCAAGCTAGCAAATTGTTTCGCAGTGCTTTTTTTAAGGCATAGAAAAATATTAAAAATAAATAAATACATAATTTATAAGATTTTATGAAAAATAGTTTAGTAAAAGATTTGATTGTAATATGTCGACTATACTTTAATAAGTTTAACGTGGCAATAGATATAAGTAAGATTCGCTGCGTTAGGCAAGTTATACCTCTTCAATCACGTGCTGGAAATCGCTGTAGATCTCCATTACGTGGAAAACTATAGTGTCAAGTTTTTTATTCATATTCTCAAATGCTTCGTTTCTAAAAAACAAAAAAGTCTGATCAATACATCCTTGCTGAACCTCGACTTTTAGTCACGCGTTCGAATTCATTGCAGAATATAATGCGACATGGAAATCTCACCTCACGTGCAAAAGTTCCTGCACCAATTCGGGTAGCGTATACGTGTGATTAACTCTTATCTTGATCATGGAAATGTCGCAGATGCTCTCGGAGATTCTTATGATCTCGAAGTTCGATCTTTTATAAGTGTCGATAAATTCCTGAAACTAAGGAGACAACTTTGTGATTTTATTTAGTTTGCTAACTTGACAATCTGCTTCTCATCGAATTTACGATCTCAACATGTTGCTTGAAAAAAAGAGAGAAGAAAACAAAAGGAACTAATAACTTTTTCAAAAGAGATAAAAATAACGCTACGGACGTTCAACTCAAAATCATCAAGCTCAATGTCTCTTTAAACATATTCACCACGTCGTAATCATTCCGTTTCTGCATTACACGATATGTAATTAATTGTTCAAACGCAAGTAGATAGTGAGTGGACTTCTCACGAGCGGTTGAAAATTGAATTTTCCCGTGAGACGCCAGCTTGTATATACTATATGAATTTATACGGACTTTGCACATGAGAGAGCGCGAGTAAGAGAGAGAGCATACATTGGCCGTTTCGTTGAAACAATTCTCGATGTACGAGTCCACGTAATCCATGTTCCACGTCAGCTTGTTTAAGCCGGGATTGATCTTTCGGTCGAGCAGCCGAATTAATTCGCGAAACAGTTCACGTTCCGTCGGCGACAATGCTGAAAAATACAAGTTTTGCTACGTTGCAAGAATATTTCGACGAAAGAAAGGCCGTTATGTGTGTGACGGCAAAAAATGTCACTTTTGTCGCGCTTTGAATCAAGTCGTTAATTTGCGTAAGCACTCGATATTTTACTTAACCAGAGGTATTTTTTCAACGCAAGCTGAAAGAAGTAGCGATTAAAAATAATGAACTGAAACCTTCGATGATTTGATTGTATGCCCGCGTGACGGCGAGAACATTTTCATACGTAAAATGCAGCGTATCCCACTTGTCGTATATCAGTTGTATGTGCACGGGAATGGTGAATCGCAGGCCGATCCAATAGGAAGACTCGCGGCAGAGATTCAGGACCTTAGGGTCGATATTGCACTCGAGCAGACCGGATTTGCTATCGCTACGGCGCATCAGGAAACGGTCGAGTCGCGCGCGCGGGTTTTCACCAACGTCGTTCAGCCAATTCGCGTGGAGATCCTTCATGGAGTCCTCGATGGATCTGATCACGATGTCCTTTTGATGATAGATCTCCTCGCTCATGCCGCAGTACGGCATCCACGCAGCCTCTTCCAGCATCTTACGCGTCGACAGCAGCCGATCGCCCTTCAAACGTAGATTCAACGCTCTGCCAGCGTAATACGGAGTGATCGAGGGATATTCTTCTCTCTCGATCAGAACCTCCTGCTTTGTCCGTTGAATATCGTCGGCAAAGACTTGCCACACCTGAGAACGACAAAAATTTCTTTCTGCAAACGTCATCTTCTTTTCATAAACAATTTTTGAATATGTAGACAGAGAAATAATTTCTCATTAGATTCTTTCATAAATTTTACAGTCCTAAAATTTATGAGTTTATTTGATAAAAGTTTTGATTTTTGTTTACTTTATTACGAGAAAAAATAAAACTTATGGTTATTAATTTTTCCTTACGCTGCTGGTCTTGCTTTCGAACACTGACTTTAAATTCTCGCGATTCAGATAATTGTAAAAGCTTCGTAAATTTTCAATTCCTTCTTGAACGGTTTTAACGTTTATGAACACGGTGGCTATCAAGTTTTCGATCATTATCTCCAAGTCTCTCATTTCGACGTGAAATGTATTCATGTCGTCATTCCACGCAGGATCGCGAACAGCGAAGATCTTGTCGGAGTTTTCCTCGATTTTATCCAAAGCCTCGTACAAGAGTCTCTCGATTTTTTGGCATACTTTTTCGTACTCTTCGCCCTGCGTTCCGCCAAATTTAGAACACAAAATTTCCATAGTTTCGTCTAGCCTATGTTGAAAAAGTAGCGTTATTTACATTAATTGATTACATTAATATTATCTAGCTCAATCTTAACTTCCGAGCTAAGCTATCGTGTACAAAAATAGTCTTTTTTTTTTTTTTTTTTTATTATGTTATTTAAACCTGGCAAAATCAATCATTGCTTGGCAAATCTCGATCATATTCTGACACCTGCCGATGAAAATGTCGATGTAACGAAATATGCTCTCCGAATCTAGGTCCCAAGGGTGGCGCGTGAAATTGATATGAGCGCTCGCGATCTGAAGATTATAAAACAAAATGTACCGAAAAGAGTTTTTTGTTTCGTCAAAGCTAAAGCTAAGCTAAAGCTATACGTTAAATTGTTTGATAAAAAAATGCTACTTGTGTAATTGCTTAATATTTCTTCATTAAAACTGATAGAATTGTTTTTGTTAAAACAAGATTTTAGGATAAAGAAAACTGATTTACTGATTTTTTTGTAAAAATTAAAAAAATAATTATAAAAGTAGATTTTTATCATTTTGTTTAGTTTAAAAAAACTGTCATGATTTAACGTAAAAAAATACGGAGAACTAGGGAACGACACACAATCCATAAAACAGTATGTAACAAGATTGCACAGATTTCTGCAGAAAAGTCCAAGAAGTCATGTCACCTATCCCTTCGGGCGCATGGCGTGCTAACCCCAAGCGTAACTCGAGAACAAGTAGTCGAGAGAACCGGCGCGTCACACCGTTTCCCAATTCCCACCTCTATTCTGGCTTATCTGCCCACGGGAAAAACGTAAGTCGGTGTTATATTGCGACTTCCATTTAAAGTGAAAGCCTTTTTTCACTTTGCTGTTTTGTAGTTTTAAGAAGCGTCGTAAGAATGGATTGTTCGTACACATTTTTAAGTTTATATTTTATTAGATGCTACAAAACGCGAGCGTTTATCATGTAAAATAGAAAATTATCTCTCACGATCTCACCATATTTCATCGGCCGCGGTCAAACAATGTGAATTATTATTCTTAATCGTAATTACTACTGAAAACCAAAATCACTTTGAAACTTTCGCATTAACGGAGAAATTCATTCCCACGTTCTCTAACAAGAGGTCTAAGTAGCTAAAGTAGCTCTGCACACATAATTTAATGGGAGTTTAACTCACCGGCTGTGAAAGGTGAATTTGTAGACAGCATAAAGCATCGCGTTTTATACGCTTCTGCATATACGATCGCAAAACCGGCTTTTGAATGTATAAGAGTAGTTCTTCAGAGAAACGTACTTTTATTTATTATTAAAATAAATTTGCGCAATGTTTTTGAAAACTTTGTGTATCTTATTTTTATAAATGTTATAAAATATGCATAAGGTTTATATAGGGTGTAATAAAAAATATAAATAAAACTCTCGCCTTATATTTGTGCATATAGGATATATTTTCAACAATGTAATAAAAAAAGAAACAGTTATTTAAAACAATTTACTTGATAATATATGGTCTTGTAATTTTCGCACAACTCGATGCACTCCGTTAGAATCTTTATACTCTTTCTGGTCTTTCCTCGAAATATATCTGCCAGATCGACGAAGTCTTTGCACTTGACAATGATCTCGTTGCTGAGTGCGCTAAAGAGATTGCTTATTCTCTCGGAAGTATTATAGTAAGGAGAGTTCAGCCAGATCGTTCTGATAAGATGCATCATTTTTGGCAGATATTGAGCCAGATTTGCGGGATTTGTGCAAGCTTTCAGCTCGTCGCTGGTGTCTTTCAGGATGCTCAGATACTGTATGTTGGATTGCGCCTCGACTGTACCGTGCTCGATCTCGTTTTTAAGCATTACAAATTGACGAACGTAAGTGGACTGCACTATTAGTAATGTCTCAAGTATGAAATCCACTGTATTGTTCTGTAGTTGATACTCTAAACCGGAAAGATTATCATCTGAAAAACATACATCTTTTCAAAATATTAAAATTTAAGTAATGTTTGCATTTGCAAACACGATAAAATAAATAACAAGTAAACACAACTAAAAGCTTGGAAGTGATATTAATTCCTCGTTTTATTTCGTAAAGATGTGTGTAAGATGTGTCGAAATGGATTCCGTTGCTTTAGAAGGAACTTTGTTTTACTGTAAAAATTCTCGAAAACATATTATTGAGGAGCAATTTTGTTGTCTCTCACAGCTATCCCGTGTCATTTCCGCACTTATAGAGAGAGTCTCTTACATCGATAAGTCCACAAGTTATATTCATCGTCGAGGGAAAGTAACTCGCGCGAAGTCACCTGCTCCTGATCGGATAGGGCTATTTTGATTTGAGTATTCCAGTAGGCTACTATGTTCTCCAGCCTCTTCACCAGCTCTTTATCGGTAACCGCTTCCTTCGCGGCGAACTCCCTGGTCTCCAGAGGTACATATATCACGGTTAAGCCCAGCATTTTGTACGTGAAGTCCGTTAAATTGCACAGAAAGGTATCCAGTTTGATGTGGAAGTCCGCTCTCACACATGTGTTTCGAGGCGCGCGATTAAGGAAAATAAAATCCAACGAACGTGACATAACGTTCCAGCCTCGTTATCGCCTGGGTTCTCAATACTCGCCGTTTTTTATACCGCACAAGCTGCTCTCGACGTCTATCACATCGGATTGTTGCTTGCAACCCCCGCTATACATGTCCACTGATGGAGATTTATCGAACCGGATTGCGCTCACTGTGTGTATACATATATCGAAGTGATCGACTGCGTTGTCATTGTCGTAGTAATTTACAATCGTGCAATTGTAGTTCTTGACTAATAATACACGACTAATAATAAAAACACAAAAGTAAAATCGTGTTTTACAATTAAATCGCAGTGTGCTGAATTTTAATAATTGCTCGTAAACGCTTTCTGCATTTTCGTTCTGTTGTATAAATCTAATATTAATTTGAATATTTAACAAAATTATAAATTGCATATACAAAATCCAAACCACAAGCAGCGCACATAAATTTACGACTTTTTTGTAGAAAAGATAAAAGAAAAGCAACCGGATGTTTTGACACAATTAGCAAGAGCGACGTTTCGATCCCGTTAAAATCCGCTCAGAATCCATTAGAAATAATGAAGTGGCTCCCCGTCCGAAATGCAATGTAATCGTTTCTAACTCGACAGCAAAGTAATCCCCGTTCACATACATGGGCAAACATCGACGCTGGATTTACCAGCGGCGGTGAGTTGTGCAGTGCATTTAGCCGAAAATTATGGTAATAATAACTTCGTGCAATTTCCCGGCGTTCTCCTCTCAACCCCCTTTTCCTCCCATCCTCTTCCTTCTTCGCTCCTCTCAAACGTTCACGCTTGTCCCCGCGGACACCAGGGAGCGGAACTTTGTGTCGTGCGTTGCGGTAACGGGATTGCAGCGCTAAAGTTGGGAGGAAATTCAGTTGGTAATGTCATCACGTTAGATTGTTATGACCTTAAGCCGTAACAACTATGGACGATTGCGATCATCGCCCTTGGCATTGCGCGGGACCGGTTTCACCGATAGGTGGGTTCTTCCTTTCCCTCTTTATCACGACGTCGATTGAAATTGTAGTAACTCATCGATCGCGCGCACCATATACGTATATACGAGATTATCATTCGCGCTGCTGACGATTGACACCTAAATTGCATTCAAACTGGACATTTTAAAAGAGTAGATCGCGTAGCCAATCAATAGAAAATCATTGTCGTAACCATTAAAGTTCGGATATAGATCAAAGCAGTAAAATCATTATAATAGAGATTGGACGGACACATTAAAAACGATATAGCGTGCGTATGAAAGAGGCCAGAGAATGTACTAATCATTAGTATCAGCAAT